>JAOXNR010000176.1:0-11482 GCA_028571225.1 Parsonsia alboflavescens | reverse complement strand
ATGCTAATATGTAAAAAATTACTTATTTAGATTATAGTATTTTACACTTTTTCTCATAAAATGATAGCCTTTTTGGGTATAAATCCCAACAGGTATTCCAATAGAAGTAGTGGTGTTCAAGAGCCATCAGTCAGCAACACATGCAAGTGGAGCCATTATCTTGCTCTCTAAAGCAGATCTTGATGAGTTATTCAAATTTTTGAATAACCCTAATTTTGTTATTTTATTTGCAAGGGGAAGGTACTAACATTTTTCTTCTTTGTAAACGAAGTATTAGCAAGTTTGAAAATCATTTTTTGATCTCTTTCAAAAATTAGTTTGGAAATTATTGATTAGGGATTGCAAGAATCTGTTTTTACTCTTCTTAGGTTATGAAGCTGAAGGTCCTTCTTAGTTCCACTTCATGAAAGCTAGATTGTAATTGAGAGGATGTCGTGCCATAGAACATCTCAACCAGCCTCAAAACTCTCTGCTATTATGAGTCCTTTTCTATTTACTTGAACCCCAATAGTATGTTCCATTTTTCTTTGAATGAAAAACGAAGAAAAAAAAAAGATGGAAATGATAAGAATGTAGACTCATTACAATTTACATTACAAATATCTGTTAGTTCCATTCCTTGACTTCATTCTTGTCTGCATAATTGACATTTCACCATGGAGGATGAGTCTCGACCTCACTACATGGATGAGGGTTCAATAAAATGAAGAGATTTGGATCCCAAATCCATGAGGAAACAAGATCCGGTGTCCCAAGACTTAAAAAAGATCTCATATTAAAGGATGGGATTGATACCCTTTTGTAGTTTTCTGCGGAATAAACTTCAATCATGTCTTGAATTGATTGCACCTCTTGATCTACTAAGCAAAATATCTTCTAATCTATTCTCTATCTAACTGGGTGAACAGAAGAGAAATAGAAGATGGAGAGAGAGGGAGTAGAGGTAGACGTTCTGTGAGAGTTTCCATAAGGAGAAACAGTTTATAGTATTTTTCTAGGACTTCTTAATGAATAACTAATTTTTCTAGTTATAATAGGATATATATATATATAAAAAATAACTAAATTAGAACCCAACAATCCTTTTATTTAATTAAAAATTCAATAATTATTTATTGTATTATGGATCCAATATAATTATTTTGTCCCTTTAATTAAAAGCCCAATATTTATTATTATTTTTAGCCCATCAATAATTAATCTCATGGACCTAAGTCCAAATTAATTATAAGACTAATAAAAATCAATAGACACTTTATTATTGTATTCAAACACAACAATAATTAATTGTATGGACCTAAGTCCAAATTAATTATAAGACTAAATAAAATAACTAGCCACTCCATTATTTTATTCATGTCCAACAATAATTAATCTTATGGACCTAAGTCCAAATTAATTATATTATTAAATAAAATAACTAATTAATTTTATTACAGCACAAATAATTATTAAATCCTCAATTAATTATTAACACTATCTAGAATAAAATTAATTCATTCTCCAATCTCCTATTTAGGAATGACATAAAATCATCCATTCACAATAGAGCTAGATTAGGGACCATAAGACACAATGCCTATGGCGCTATACAATGACCAAAATGCCTTACTACATAGTAGTAATTTATTTAGTCATTTTAAACACCTTCTATTATCACCATAAGAAGATGATGTACTCCATTATACATTGCTGTAGAAACAGGAGGCTGGTTGAGTTAAATCTCAACCCTTAGTCTTTCACCTACAGTTGTAATAACACATTTGCCCTTCTATGTAACACTCACAATTGAGCCTACGTCTTGCGTACTATCACCTTACTCAATAGATTCTACCATCCTTAGTTATCTAGTTCTATTTCCATTTAATCACAATGAATACTCACTAGAAGAATATTCAGTACAATAACAATTGTACTACCGAGGCCTCGGGTTTAGTGATCCAACTAAGAACAACACTCTTGGATGTGATTAATTCATCTCATAAATGAAAAGGCATAGAGACCCTATTGTATAGGCTATTGATCTCCATAATAAGATCTCACCTATAGCATATCAAAGTACAAGGAATTAGCTTCTCCAGACCATCAACCATACTCATGTCATGGGAACTTATCCACACAGTAGCAACAATGATATTAGTTCTCTCTTCTTTGATAGTACCTTTAGAGAACAATCATTGAATGGTCCTAGTCTACACATACAGTCCTGGAGCACAACCCAATGACTAAAGCTAAGCCATCCTACTTAAAGGAGACTAATCTGTTATCACCTTTATTTAATGGAACGTCCAATTCCATTAATTGTCTAAAAACTAATTCCTTACCATTTAAACTTCCATTGATCCATACCATATTATGCTAAACATCCCAAAAAAAAATCACCAATTTATATCGAGTTGGAAATTATTGCATGTTGCGCTAATATGTATAAAGTATTTATAAAGATTATGGTTTAAATTGACATTATCTCAAAAAATGATAGTCTTTTCGGGCATAAATCCCAACATAAAGGTGGTGCACTCATGAACTAAAGCATACAAGAAAGCAATGAAGTTAAAATAAATGTTTGGAGGGTTTGCAGAACACCAAGCTAGGCTTGACAAGAGGTTAGCTTTTGAAAAGGCTAAAGTTCCTGAAGTTCTATAGTCATCTCAATAAATATCTCTCTCCAAGTAATGTTGCAAATAAATGTATATTCACATGGCATTAGTTTTTCAGTCTTTTTAAGTTAGGGTAATGACTCAATAAAGCCTTACCTTGTACGATTTGAAATATAGGATGGGATTAAGTAGTTGTTTAGACGAGAAGGTTTTATACATTCTTCGAATGTTCGCTTCATTGTGTTCAAAGTTGAATGTTGTCTTTTTCATGTACCTTCGACAATTGAACTATCTTTAATCAGCACTTTTTAACTTAAGTGTTGCTATTGTTTATTACTAAATTAAGTAAAAGTTGACATAAAAATATTCTTATAAGGGAGAAGTAGAAAAAGGGATAGAGTGAGGCTAATCAAAGTGATCTAATCAACAAACTACAAAAGATGCCTTATGTCTTTTGTGTGATATGGTTAATAGATGAATAATTAAGATTCTGAAATCTCAAAACATGAATTGTGCCTCTTGTTTGATATTTCTTTTTTACCAGCATGTAGATATGTTTGTCAGTTCTGTCCAAGAATTGGGTCCATTTGTTGTTTGCGACAACTCTAAAATTTTACTTAACAAGTTCTATTGGGATAAGGATATTAATTAGTAATTTATTTAAAATATAAATATTTTTTAAATGATGGGAAATAATCACTCACATGTTAACTTACAAGATGATGGCAACTTGAATACAATGTCAAATAAGTGATAAGGAAAATAATAAAACAATCATGTTTAAAAAAAAAAAAAATTTTTTTCTTAGATACTGAGGAAGATACATAGCATTATTTCTTTTATCTGTTGGTCCTCTAGAACCATTAAAGCTTTGAAGTTGGTATCTTGTCATGATGATCACCTAAGATTTATAATTTTCAAATAATAATAGTCATAATATATTAATTTATAGAAAAAGAGATTAACTCCTGGTCCTTGGATAAGTAAATAAATCATCAAAGTGGGGTATTGTGATTTCCTAATGCAATGTAGATATTTATATCAAGATATGTGAAGAAGTTTGAAAATTTTACGGAGACGAGTTAGTGTTGCTAAAAAATTTGGTTAAGTTTATTCGAGGATAATGGCTTGGGTTTAGGTTAATTTAACGAAAAGTGTGTGCACGAGCGCTCATGTGTGTGTGTGTGTTTTTTTTTTCCTTTTTGTTACATATTAGCAAGACTTTCCTTTGTTTTTTTTAAGGATCTTGAGAGGGATCCTTTAGTGCCTTATAATTTGACATTATGTGTCCTAACCTCAACTTATTTATATCTTAACTTAGTGATTAATTATTCATTTCACTATTTTTATGTATGTGTTACTTTGACCATTCCTTTTCTTGCCTTTTGTATTAGTTTGGCATTTTCTTGTCATTTAAGTTTTGGTACTCGATAATTCGACATTTTTTTCGCCTTCATGAAACAATTTGCACGGGTTAGGAGCAACAAATCATCTCCAAGTTTACACTTATTTTGATCTTGTACATATTTAGTTTGATGGAGGCATTTTGATGTCACTTATATTTGTTATGTTAAATTTGTTACACTTTTTATATTTGTTATGTTAATACAAATTGTCAATGGCACTTTGGGTTAAATGGGTGACAAATAGACATTTATGATGTTAAATATTTGTTATACAACTTTTTGTTTGGGTTTGTTGTATCATTTTGAAATGCAAGAATACATTTATTAAGTCTATGTCACTAAGGCCATTAAAAAAAATCCTGAAATCCAAGAATATTTAAAATAAAATAAAATAACCTTTTTTTTTTACGACGGCCCATGGGGGTAGTAAAAAGAATAAAACTATTTGCTAGGCATAAAAGAGTCATGGTATAAAATATTATATATGACAGCCTTATAGCCATTACAAATAGATAAGTATATATGGCTGCCCCTGGGCCGTCATACATAAGAAAAAAAAATGGTGTCGTTTGTCTCTTATTTTTATACAATGGCAAAGGATTGTAACAAATAGAAGGGTATATACAACGACTTATATGACGGCCCGAATCGCAAAAAGTGCTTTTTACCAAGAGCCAAATATAAGGTTTTTCACGATGCCAAATTTGGACTATAGTTTATACCGTCATATATACTATATACAATGGTCTTTTCTTCGTCTAATTTTTTTACCACATCTCCATTTGCAATAGCCCAAAAGCCATGGCATATGCCATATATGGCTGCTTAACGGGTATTTGCGGTAGCCATGCATCAATTTCTGGTAGTGTTACGAGCGATCGAAATGATCCAAACACCCCTTCTCCAGCCATTCCCATGGCGGAGCAAGTCATGAACTAGCAAGGGAAAATATGTTATTTTAAAAAGGCTTTGTGCCTATTTAGTCTCACAAGTTTGGGCCAGAGTTTATAATGATCCCATATGCTTTTTCTCAACCATTATAGTCCCTCATAAATTTACAAGCCGTCATAAAGATCCAAACAACCTTTCTTCAACTATTCCCAAAGCAAGTCACGTGTCGGGTATATGACTAACTAATGAGGACAAATATATCATTTTACAAAATATAAGCAATCATCAAGAATCCAACTCAAATTTAACTTAACGGCGGTGGTGTTGTGGTTTTCAAGCTCCTCTTTTGCTATTGTGTTGTCTACCCATCGTTGCATTGGTAAACTAGTAATAATGCTTATTTACAAATTAACTACCGCGTCATCCTAAGAAGAGAAAGAACATCCTTCACCAATATTTTTATCAGTAACTTGGAATCGCATTTCATGTCTTTCATCCAAAATTATCTTAAATAATCCTTCAAAGGCAAAACCTAGTTTATTTCTTCAACTTCTCTTTACCAATGGTAAGTCAAAGAAAAGTAATGCAAATCTAGTTCAATAAATTCGTGGAAAGTGGAGATGAGCCTAGAAAATCCAACTAAACTCAACAACAACCACAAAATGATATCTAATGGCTTAATGTCATCTTTGTTATTTATATAGCATATATCATTATTTTGATGATAATCTCATTTGGGAGCAATTTATTTCGATCATCTTTTTTTTCAATTTAAGATATACATCTTGATAAATCGTCCAAAGGCAGACTCTGTTTTTTAGTTCAATCTCTCTTCAGCATTCAATTTGCAGGAGGTCAACAACCTGACTTCTTTCCTCAAAGAGTTGATTACCAAGGCCAATGACAAGGGGAATTAGAGAAAATTTTTGAGTGCTGCTTTAGTTTGTTTGATCATTTCAGAAGGGGAAGAAGTGACTAGAGTCTATCGAGAAGGAAGAAAGGAACGCACTTCTAGTTCAAACAAGTAAATGATTTGACCAATAAGAAGGTGTGTTTGAAGATGAAGATAAGTGACTTATAGACATTAGTAAGTGCTACAATAGCAGATGAAGAAACCTGTCTGAATGGGCTTGAGGAGATGAGAGGAAAGATAGTGGTTGATAAAATTAGAATAAGATTGCATAAGTCTCAGAAGTACATGAGCAATATAGTAGCAATTGTCAATAATTTACAAAGGAAGTTTTGTCTTGAGTCATTCCATGCTTTAAAGCTTTGACTTGTCTTTGATGGATATCAAGGAGCTAAACAAGCATTGATTTTGTGTACTTGGATGCCATCAAAAAAGAACACTTTGGAGATGCCATTAATGGAAGAAAAGGTGCTTATAATGACCTTCATTTCAAGCTTGTGAGATTATGGAAGATTTCAAGTGATGACTTTGCTACAAATGAACCAAAAGAAGACGTGAAGGTTGTGTACAAGAACTTGTATTTCAAATACAAGAATGAAATCTCAAGGATGAAAATTAATACTTTAAGGATTAAAGAAGTCTTGGCTGACATAGATGAAAGGACTGGAGAGTTTGTGGCCTTATTTTAAGATGAACTTGTTACTGATTGGAGGTTCTTGCACAAAGATTTGTACTTCAAGTTTAGGATTGAAAACATGAGTAAAAGAGGCTTGAAAAACACACCAAGATGCATCCAAGATCAAGCCTAAGCAAGTTAAGAAGCCTAGCAACAAAGAAGAGGAAGCAGGGTCCAAGAACTAGCTTGAAACAAGCTTTAAAATGACATTTGAACAAGCTGGAAATTCTAGTTTTAATGCACCGGTTGAAGACTTAATTGAGTAGCCTGTTTGAGACTATGAAATGCACAGATTGAACTCCAAAATCAAGCAGCATGTTTGATTGAGGAAGTGCACCAGCTAAAGAATCAAGTCAGTTGACTACTTCAGCAGCTTCCTGACTACTTTAGGATTGAACAACTAACAGCCAACTTCACCCCTCCATTTCAAAAGCTAGCTTTGGTAGCAATTTCATCCCACCAAATCAATTGAGATGCTTGCTTAGTTCCAAATTCCAATGAATCACCAATGGTATGATTTCTTTGAAATGGGTTTCATCAAAAACACACCAACTTGAAGAATTTTCCCAAGACTCATCTAGAGATTCAAGTTAGTACAATGACCTATGATGTTTTTCAATAATCAACCATTGTCTTCATGTTGGTAGACAAATCAACACCCTAAACAAAGTGATGAGAAGCCCTGAGTACTTGTTGAGGAAGCCTAAGAGATCCTATGAAGAACACTCATGAAAGAACAAGTTTGATCCAAAAGGATTCTTGAATTTTATAAAATCATGTTCGTCAAAGTTGTTGGTGAAAGACAAGATAATGAGTATATATACTCCAAAAACTTAAAAAGACCTAAATGATTAGTGCTAGGGATGTAAATACAAAACTATCCTTGAAACAAGCTTCAAATTAAAAGAGAAATGCATGAAAAAGGATGAAAATCGGACATTGTTGAGCTAGCAGAGGGAGCATCCGGTGCCGGATGGAGGGCCGGATGCTCTCTAGAATTGCAAGCAGCTGTGGTTGATCAGGTGTATCCGATGCCAGACAGCCACTATCCCCCTTCCGTTTTGGCTCCATTTTGCTTGTTTTTTGGCCTTCTTTGGTTCTTTCTTCGTGGGTTTTCATGGCTTGATCTTGGGTGTTTCATGGTGTGTTTTTCAAGTCACTTCAACTCTTCATTAGCCTTAAACTTGAAGTGTAAATCTTTGTACGTAAATCTCCATGCATTTGTAAGAACAGCTCCAAAGGAAGCTTCAAGTTCTTCTGTTCTTTAAGCCATTTGATCCAAGTCTTGCTTCATTCTTGAATCTTCATACTTGGATTTAAAATATAAGTTCTTGTACAAGGCTTCATTGAGTAGCATCAAAGTTCTCACATTCTTGAAGTACAAGTCCATGTATGCATGTTTTCTTCCATAAACTTCATCTTCAACTCCATGAACTTCATCTTCAATGAACCCTTCCTTTGATTGCTTCCTTGATCGCCCACCAATGCTAAGATAGCTCCTTGATCCCTATCAACTAGCTTGTCATCTAGTGTTATCCCTCAACACCCAGTGAAGTCAACCCACACTAATTGTCCAGCTTGCTTGACAAATTCATTGAAGCCATATCCCAACTTGGCTTGTCTTCCATTTTCTTTAGTCTTTTAATTGTTTTAATAGGGCTTTATAGTATTTAGTCAATTTTAAGACTCATTTTAGGGCTTCTTAGATGATGACTATAAATAGAATCTTATTGTCATAGTTGAACCAAACTTTCCTACAAACTATTTTCAATCAAATTGTGAGAATCCTTTCGGATCAAACAATCCTTTTCTTTAGTGTTCTTCTAAAACTCTTCCAGGGTTCGTAGTCAAACTAGATAGGGTTTTCAATACTTGGATAAAGTGTTGAGTTGAATTGATGAAATTCAATCCATTAGTTCATGTTGGAAGACAATATGGTCAATGGTTTCTGTCTTAAATCTCTCGCATGAAGTTCCAGGTTTGTTTTCAATGTGGTGTGTTTTCAATTTGTGATGAATGAAGATTTTCCTATTGGAGATCACATCAATCTTTGTCGGTGAATTCGAATTTAGAAAATGAAGAAGATAAAAGAAAGTATTCTAAAATTTGAATTAGAGTTGGATTCTTGATGATTGTTAATATTTTTTAAAATGACATATTTACCCTAATGTTAGTCATATGCTTTGAGAATGGCTAGAGAAAGGTTCTTTGGAACATTATGCAAATTGTAAACTCATGGAACTATAATGGCTGAGAAAAAACATGTGGAATCATTATATACTTTTATCCAATCATTTGGAACCAAATAACTTAAAATCCTTTTTAAAATGACATATTTGTCCTCAATAGTTAGTCACGTGCAAGGCATGTGACTAGCAAATACATCCTCACCACAAATGTATACACTTGTCAAAGATCCTATCATGTCAACCTAACATTACATGATTATAATTGTATCTCTTTAATATCTAGGATCGATTCAAATCCGATATCAATCATTTTTTCTTATTGCTCTTTTTATTTAATTTTTGAAAGCGCAAGGGTGTATTATATACAATTTAATAACCCAATTTTTTAACACACGAAATTAACTTTTCACCCAATTTATATTCACTCGATCCCATTACAAGATCGAGGGTTTATTTCTAACTTGATAAAATGCCTTTTTATTTCTTTTTTAAATGGGCATATGGTTTATACTACGTATTTGACCATTTATTTTATTGTAAAAAGGCTCGGGCAACCCTGAACTTTCAAAAACTTGATTTTAGTCGACCAATGTTCAACTATTTAGTTTCGGCCCTCCAATTATGAAAATCAAGGTTTTTTCAATCTGGCCGAACCTGCTAGTCTGACCTGTCAAATCGGGAACCGACCCTGTGATTGGTTTGGTCTAAGGTTAAAAATTGATCAGGCTAAAAACCGACATATTTCCTTCAAACCATTTTAAACCGACCAGTTCAACCGGTGAACCTATGCACTGGCTGGTTAGGTACAAAACCGTTTTGAAGAAGAAAGCTTTTACTTTTTGCATGGGATGACGTGATCATAATGGGACTAACAATCATTTCACAACGACTAGCAAAGAGAGGAGAAAGGGGTAGTACTAACTAAATCTTTTGTTACTGTTTTGTTCCTTTTTCACTTCCCTTTTTTTTTTTTACTTTCGTGTCCTAATTGCTTTGGTACTAGTACTACTACTTATGAGATTAAATCATAGTTGGGTATAATTGGAAAGATCAAAAATCATTTTGTAATTAATCTTTTGTAAGTTTTAAGATTTTCTATATTTAAGATTCTTGATTTCAATGAAAGATGAGATAGGTTTATTTTTAAAACTACTCTATATTCATAGGTTTTTATGGTTAGTTATAAACAAATCCTAAATCATATCATGTTCTTTTTATTTATTTTATGCATATATATTGTTAATTTGAGAATAAATTATGTTATTTTTCTTATTTTTCAATCTATAAAATAAATATTTTTTAAATATTAAATTAACCGATTCAATTACAGGTTCAATTGTAATGAACTATTGAATGTTGAACCGATAACTTTTCTGGTTCGATTACCATCTAGTCCTGAAAACATTGATGAAAACACACAAAAAGGAGCCCATCCATCCATTTCAAGTGTTAAGCCCTAACTGAAGTACATCACGTCCCATCCACATGAGTTTTTCTTGGGGTAATTTTATCCATCAAATTTTTGGATAAATCTTCCACAAATGCCGTGCATCTCTTCCACAATCTCTTCTTAGCCATAATCTGGCTAAAGCTTGGATCTTCGATTTTAAAAACTTGATTGCAGGTCCGCCTTTAAACGAGAACTTTCGTTTAGGACAAACAGTGTTTTCATGTTTTTGAAAAATAAAATGGAAAGATTTGGTGGAATTATGATGACTTGAACCATTTACAGTGGATGAGTTTCCTTTGATAACAGTGGCAAAAGAGGGTTTATGGCGGAGGATCTACTGCCTTTGAGGGAGGTGGGGGTGGGTCAATAGTTGCAGTTGAGTGTTGCGAATCTTGGGGATTGGAAGATTGGGGATCCATGACAAATTTGAGTTGTTATTCACAAACTATTGAAAGGTTGCCAACCAAGGTTATTTTCTTCGAAGGAAGTGAAGTAGATCTAGATGGGGAAGCAACGGCGATGGAGGGTATAGGGGTGGGGGGCTATGCTAAGCAATGCCAAAAGAACAGATTTGTGTAGCAGGAGACAGAAAGGTGGTTGGGAGAAATGGGCTTCACTAGAAAGGTTTAGATTTGGGGAGACACCAGGTGCAAGAGGCTATCCAGGGTAGTAGCCGAAAAAGATAGCCGAAGAGTGGGGGTACAGTCCGGCTAAGAGGGCCTACCAATGTTCAAACTTAGGCCACTAGAGACATTTGTGAAGGAAGAGGAAGAGAAGAACAAGAAGAGCGGGGAAAAAAGGGAGAAAAATTTGATGGACAAAATTAACCCTATAAAAACTCACATGGTAGGCACATGATGGACTTCCGTTAGGGTTTAAAGCCCAAAATGGACGAAAGGACTCCTCTTTTTACGTTTTCATAGTCTAAGGACTAAAACCAAAATTTGAAGGTTAGAGTACTAAAATCATACTTTTTGAAAGTTCAAGGATGCTGGAAAAATTTTGCCCTTTATTCTATTACATTATTTTGATATTTTGAACAATTTAATGATATAAATCATGTTCTACAATCTTAGATCTTTGTAACGATATATAATATTTTTATTAAAAACACAACAATTAAGAAGAAATTAATTTCCCAAGATAAAAATTTATCATCAGAAAACAAATATAGTAATAAGAAGTTGAAGTTGGGTTGAATCCCACTTCGCCTAAAAAGGGCTTTCTCAAAGCATCTCTAATGATGCACCCTTCCAAAGGATGTCAATTGGGGACCCCACGTGTGATGTGATTCACTTGAATTATGACTGGAATTTCAACATCCATCTATCCAAACCCAAGGTCACTCATAATCTGAAAT
>JAOXNR010000175.1:0-11483 GCA_028571225.1 Parsonsia alboflavescens | reverse complement strand
TCTTCACAGATATTAATAAGACTCAAACACCTATAATTATTAAAAACTAAAATAATAGCCAACAAATATCTAACAATATTCTTCTAGAGAAGAATAGCTCGGCAATCATCTGGTAGGAGATTCAACTGCAGTCCATATTGCAACTTCGGAAGGAGGGTGAACCTGACCCTCCTTCTTGAGAAGAAGGTATTCGTTTTCGTTGGAATAAAGAAATATGTGCAGTGTTGAAAGGTTTCAATAATCGTAGGGGGAACTTGGGATTTGTAAAAACTCATTTGTAATTTCAAATAAAAAATGGTGTAGGGGTGTATTTTTATTTATTGTTGCAATTAGAATTATGAAGAAGATGAATCTAGATGGGGACACCGTTAAGCAGGCAACGAATTCGTTGAATTGTATTACCAAAACGCGTTTGTGTTCTCATTTTATTTCTGTTCGTTTACTTTAGTAACATATGTATGCTTAGACAGAATACACAATGACCCCGTCAATAGAAAAGATTATTTTTTTAATGGTATATTTGTTATATCTATGCAGCGTATATTTGTTTTTTGAGCAAAGACTTTGGTTTAGGCAAATTGAAATAAAACGAAATGGAAATATTTTACACATTCTAGATTGAATCAAGCTATTGCCAATCTATTGAAATAAAACGTAACTTCCCGTTTTTAGTTCTAAATGATATAGCATGTGAATACTTCTAAAATAATAAAAGAATGGGCTTTTAGCTCATTTAGTCCAACATGTTTGAACCAAACTGTAGTATGATCCCAAAAAATTTTTGTTGTCATTTTAGTCCTAACTATCATTTTCTAGCAAAACACCATCGAAACCAATCATATTATTGGCACACGATAATTTTTTAAGGGCAAAATAGTCAATCCCAATTTTTTAAACCAACCTATTTTTTTCAAAATAAAAAAGAAAAGAAAAGAATTCTAGATATATTTGGATTAACTGGACTACCCAAATTTATAAATAACCATTGGAATTGGTTTGATTTTGAGTAGCAAGGGTAAAATTAACAATTTTACCCCCCAAAAATTATCATGTGCTAGTAACATGATTGGTTCTAATAAGTGTATTAGGATTAAAACGGTTGTTCATAATATGTTAAGGTATCATGATGGTTGAAAAAAAAAACCATGAGGGATCATACTATAGCATGAGCCAAAAGTGCGGGACCAAATGGACTGAAAGCCCTAAAATAATTTAATCACAATTTTTTCCTTTCCTTACAAAAAAAAAAAAACTAAGTTCTTTGGTCTACCAGATTTCTGTTTTTATTTTATTTTATTTTTATTGATTTGTGTGGTCTAAATATTGTAATTCCAAAAAACCAAATTTCAATTGTTTATATTAGAGTGATCAATTGAGGCTGGCTTAGCTCAGCCCGACTCCAACCCCAAGGGTCAGAAAATTTAAAGGGTCGAAACGGCCCGGTCCCATTTTGTGAAGGCTCATTAAAATCCTAATCTAGTCCAACTCCACAAGAACCAAGGGTCGGGCCAAATCCTCCCTATATATATATATTTTTTTTAATTTTAAAAATATTTAAAATAAAAAAAATTGAATTTTTACACCACTTGTAAAAAAAGATTTTTAGAACATAGTAAAAAAAGTGAATAGAAAATTAGACAAAAATGTAGAAAATTAGACTATTTTACGACTTGAGTAATTCTTTTAGTCTTTAAATAGCCTTTTAGCACACCATAAAATCCCTCGGCATTTATTGGAATTAAACCTACACACCGTAAAAGAAGATTAAAACCTCTCATCTTGAAGTGCAGACATCGCCAAGCTTGCTTGCTTCCTGAAGCTTCTCTGCTGCTCCTCGCCTCTGGTAATTAGTCTTAAATTCCGTTTTTCTCTTTGATATTATGTTTAATCCAAGATGAATTAATTACATGTTATTTTGCAGTGTTATTTCTTGATTCCGCATGTGTTGCTAAAGTGTTGGGGGTTCAGCCCACAAACAATTTGGTTAATTATAATAATAAGCACTACAAGAAAAAAGCAATTTTCTTGCAGACTTTTTTTAGTGATTCAAAAAAATATCAAGAAATTATTTTTTGTGATAGATTTTCTCACTTTCATGGTAGATATGAAGACTATTGAGAAAAGAATGAGTTTTCTGACGTGTCCATTAAATCTTCTAGCTCTCGAGAGGGGCGACGGAAAAATAATATATTTTATGACATTTTTTCCTTTTTACGATTTCAAACACGGTTAGAAAATACAAAAATGGATGATCAAACAGACATGGCTTCCTAAAACTCTTGTAAGTGAATTTATTTTCCATATAAATCCATGAATATATTATTATTTCTTAAAATCTAGTAAATAATAATTGATTTTGTTATTAATTTGACTTTACTTTATTAATTTAATCATTAATATGATTAATATTTTTTATATTTATTAAATAATTAAATTAAATTTTGAATATAGAAAAAGTAAATTAAATTAAATTATTTATTCTTTAAAAATAAGGAATTTGCTCAAAGGTGCCTGAAAATGGATCAAATGGAATTTGCTCAGACGTGTCCAAGCCCAGTAACTTGCTTGATCGTATGAAGACGTTGAGTAGGGGCTGTAAGTGGGATATAGAATGCACTCTTATGAAAATTTATCTTTTTGTTAGAAATATCTTCATAAAATTCCAAAAACTTAATAAATTTCTAAGATTACTTTTTGTGGATCTCGAGAAGATAACCACATTATTAGACCTCCAAACCCAAATTTCTGAAGAACAGACATCAAATAAAACAAAGACACCTTTAGGCATGTAAGGACAGGTATTCATCTAATCCCTCATCTAACTCTTCATTCTGGAATACATTACGAAGTTCTTCCACTTGCCACTCATTTTCAAGCATAACTTCTTCAATCTCGGTATCAACATCAAGTTGTTCTTTATTGTCTTGCATCAATGCTAACATTGCTATCTTCCTTTTCAAAGTATAATGCTTATATTTGAAGTATAAATCTTTATATGAATAAATCAACTTCTTCATCTTATAATTCTTCTATCCATTCATTGAATTTCCTCTTGAAACTCCATCTTCTTTAGAATTAAACTTGAATTTTCCAGTCTCGTCTCCTTATATAGTATCTTTTCCATGAGTTTTTCAATGTTTTGATAACTCCTTAACATCCATAAAAGACCCTAAAGTTTTAATGGCAATTCTTAGTAGCCATTAAAGATCCATTCATTGGTTCCCTCTTATTTATGATTTCTTATGAATATTTCTGTTGCCATTAAATATCCATTCATTGATTCCTATTATTTATGATTTTTCATGACAATTTTTATTGCCATTAAAAGTAAGGGAAATTTTAAAAATAATCACTACCAAGAATGCATATATTTGTTTTTATTTTTCTCTTACTGTTACACAGAAAAGGGCACCAATGAAATATTAATAAAATGACATTCATTATGTCAAATGGATCACATACATTCTGTGGAAATTAAAACAGTCCATTTGTACCTTAAGGAAGATCTAAACCACTATAAAAACAGAGAGGAGCTAGCCACTCCACAATCAACAGCAAGTGCATTTAGCCGCTTCTTAGGTAAAAGATGAACTTACAATTGCAAAAGCACATGAAATATAAAAGATTAAAAGTTAAAAAATAAACGTCTTAAATATTAGATTTCATATCCGTAATGCAATGGAGTTCATCAATGCACTTTTAATTTTCTAATAATCAAAATTTAAGTCAACTATCCTTTTTTATTTTTAAAACATAAAATCTTTAATTAAAAAAAAATTATAAATATATTTTATAACATATATGTGAAAAGGGCAAACGAAACCTCTGGATACTTAATTAAATTTATATATTTTTTAATAAAAAAAGACAGTTGACTATTAACTTTGAAAATTTAATGGTACACTCCAAGAGTATGCACGTGCACTTTATATAAAAAATTTTACTTAACATATAAATCCTAACTATTTTTATGTAGAGAAGCCTCCGAATAATATCAGGAAACTTTTCTTTTCTTTTTTATGCCAATAGAGAAAGACAATTATTATTTTAGTAGATCAAAGTGATATCACTTGCGAATGAACACATCGTTGAAGTGTTGGGAGTGAAGGAAGATCTTCAGAGCCCTGTTATCTGACATACATAGCAAATCCAATTTTTAATACTTTTTCATAAAAGACAGGGGAAAATTCCAATTTTCTCAATATCCAACCTCTCTTGCAAAAAATTATTTATTCTCAAAACATCGCTTAATTAGCAAAGTTCAAAACATTAATATATGGTTTTAGAACATCAATCCATGAATTATGCGAACATTAATAGATAAGAAAATTAACAAAACTCCCAACAAAATTACAGAAAACAAAACAACAAAGATAGTCTGAAGCACACATTAATCCATGCCCGATCAAGAACTGAGTGAATTGTCAAGTGATGTCAAGTTCAGGAATATGGGCAATTTTGGGCCATTCTTCACCGATTCCCTTCTCACACCTCTGCTTCAATAGAGGGCAACCCCATATGTACAAGAATTTCAAATTGGTAAGGCCTTGCATCATCTTCAGAGATGGAAGATTTTTAAGAGAGTTGGACCCAGATAGAAATAGAAACTCAAGGGAACGAAGGTTACCCAACCACTCTGGAAGAGACTCCAACCCATCAAATCCGTCTAATTCCAAATGTTTCAAGGCATTGAAATGTTGAATTTGCTGAGGCAAAGACTTGATGACTCTGGACATCCCATCCAAATGAAGAAAATGAAGAAATCGCAGAGTGGGAAAAGGGTCATGCCCTTTTAGGATGTGATCATCATCTTCAAGAGTGGTGTGGGAGATTATTGTTTCCAATGGGGTAATAACATCTTTTGAGAGATAAAAATCCAAATATCTGAGATTGGGCACATAGTATGGTAAAGTCTCCAATAGGAGAGCAGGGCCGGTGATTGCCAAACTCTCCAATAAATTGCAAGATTTGAACCCTCGAGGTAAGCCTAGAAACTGAGAACAATGATAAATAGTTAGATCTTTCAAGCGATGGAAATTGCTTAGATCAGGAATAGAGACCAACTTATCACAACCGCGAACCTGTAGAATCTCAAGGCATGTGGAAGAACTTAATAAACCCTCTGGTAAACGAGGCAAACAGGGACAACGCCATATTTCTAAAACCTTTAAACTAGGAAATAAAGAAATAAATAAGGGTTGAACCATATCAGACCATTCAACTAAGCGTGTGAAATTTCCCAATTTGAGTTCTTCAAGTGAAGGAAATACAACAGCATTTGAACTCTCGCGCGTCGAATCATTTGCCCTCTCTAGTTTTTGCCAACCATAAAAGTCATTGCCAATACATTTTATGCTATGCATGCCATCCAAGGAGAGGATCTTGAGGAATGGGAGGTGTCCCAAAGGTGGAATTTGTGCACAATGTGCCAAATTTTTCAACTTTAATTTCATGAGATTTCGAAGCATCAATATCCATGAAGGAAGACTTATACCCATAAAGTTTACAATTTTTAGACCTTTCAAACACGAATGAGGTTCGAGATTTTGCAAAACACTTTCAAAATTTACATTGGATCCTTCATTAGTATCGCTCCAAAATAGCTCTAAACTTTCAATGTTCCTCTTCATTGATAAATTTGCTCTCCTTGCATCCTCTCCATTGGCCACATTTTCGATCCCAACTATTCTTAGATAGCCTTCAAGTTGGTTCAAATTGTACAATTCCTCAATTTGGCATCCTTCATCTCGACTCACCACAAAGCCATTCAAGGTTCGAAGAGAAGTCAATTGACTAATTCTTGGAACCAAATGATGTTGTTGAGGTTCTTGATAAGACTCATTGATGTGCAAGTGTCTCAAGTTAACACAACATCTACAAAAATTGTTTGGCAAATTTGGCACAAAGGGAAGCTTCAAGGTTTGCAAATTGTGAAGCTTTGAAATAAATTCCGAAAGAGCTGTTATTTGAGTCCTAGAGATGTCAAGATATCTCAAATGCTTCAATTTTGCCATTGAAAATGGCAATTCTTCCATTTTCGAGTTAGAAACAGTCAAAACACGAAGATGTTTGCATTTGAAATCAACTAAAAAATTCTCACTCAAGAAATGATCTCCAGATAAATGCAATGTTCTTAACCTTGGAAAATTTTTCTCTAGGATATTTAAATGATCATCTCCACTACAAACAACTGACAAATGCACGACTTTACTATCATTAGTAACTTCTCCCAAATTAGTAGTCAAGCACCGCCCCTTTGATATTTTCAAAGCAAAGTCGTGCACAAGATCATGCATCTTGCAAGATATAATGTTCCCATACCTATCAAACTCAGCATCTTGCAACAGTGACCTTTGCAGCAAAATTTTAAAATAGTTATTTCCAACATCTTCTATGTTCAAATCACCCTCTGTTGAGGGATTCAACAATCCATGTGCCATCCATTGTTCAATCAAATGATTCTTTTTAATAACCAAATCTTTTGGGAAAATAGAACAATATGCGAAACATTGTTTTAAAGATAGGGATGACAAATGGTCGTAACTCAACTTTATAGCAGAGTGGATAGCCTCTAATGTATTCCATATCTGGCTCTCTTCAATTTTAAGCCACTCCAGTTCATCTCTTTGGAAAGACATCAAACCTCCTATTGCCTTCAGTGCCAGCGGCAATCCTCCACACCTAGCAACAATTCTTTTCCCAATTTCCACCAATTGTGGAGTTATTGCAACTCTTTCATTCCCAAAAGCTATTCGGTCAAACAATTCTTGGCTGGCATTTGTAGATAACACTCCCAACTTATAGACAAATCCATTCATTCTTGTAACCAGCCCTTCATCTCGAGTCGTTACAATCATCTGGCTTCCTTTTGAACCACCTATTACTTGTAACGAGTTGTTCATAGATTCCCAGCTTTGGGGGTCTACTTCCCAAACATCATCTAATACAAGCAAAAATCTTTTTCCTTGAAGTTCCTTACTTAGCCTCTTAACGATTACTTCCCTATTTGTTAACTTGGAAGCCCATCCCCCTCCCGTGAGAGACTGAAGCATATCTTTCAAAATCCTATCCACATTGAAATTTTCAGAAACACATGTCCATATTCTTTTTTCAAAATTCTTGACCACTTCATCATTCTTCATGAGTAGTTGAGCGAGAGTTGTCTTTCCTTGACCACCCATCCCCACTATGCCAATCACGGACAAATTCTTTTGTTCCTTTGAACAAATGGTTATTAATTTTTTCACAATTTCACTCGCATCATCATCCCTCCCAATAATTTCCGAATCATCCACAAAAGGATCAGTTATTCGCACCTTCCTAGGATCACTAGGGCAGTTCATTACTTCAACTGGGCGAAGTCCAAGCTTATTTGCATGTTCGAAGATCTTGTCCATTTGCAACTTGATTGTCTTAATTTTTGAAACCATATCAAAACGAAACACTAGTGGATTTGAAGAAGAAAAGAAGCTACGTACCTTTTCCTTCTTTCCTTGTATTATCTTTCTTCTTAGAACTTCATAAGCAAACTCGTCCAGCAAGTCGTCCGCATCGGAAGCAGCATCCTCGAGCTTCTTCAGCCAATTCTCAATGGTTTTATTTGATCTGGATTTGGTCTCTGCATCGGATAGCAGGGTTTGAATCATCTCGAGTTGTTCAGCCAGGCTCCGAAGATCTTCCTTCACTCCCAAAACGCCACTAATCTGTTCGCTGGCAACTGAAATCACTTTGGTTAGGACTGTTTCGGTAACAACGCCCAGCACAGCTTCAGCCATATTTTCAAGCTTTTCTCTTTGGTCTACAAAAGAAGTCTGGAATTGCAGGTGAATGATGATGAAAAGAAAGAAAATGGAAAAAGAAAAGAGTCACTGTCGTGCTTTTCAATTTTCTTGAGACCAATCAATTACACAATTGTGGAATTTTGTTTTTTATTAATGTTAAATGGAGATGGAAACCATTCAATTTAGAACCAAATGAAGTCCAGCTGTGCAATGCTCTCAAATTTGGATTCATCTTTAGCTTCATGATTATTACGGGAAGTAACTTATAAAGTGTTAAAATTAAATTTAAATAACTTGAATACTTAATAAGGTATGTTTTATAGCATTTTATAATATATATAGTGTATCACTCTATTTTATATAGAGTGCACAATTAAGTCTTTAAGAGTAAATATCTTAAAAATAAAATCTTCAATAAAAAATTAATTTTTAAAATATATTTTATAGATTACATTTTAAAAAGATAAAGTAAACTTTAGGTGTATCGGATAAATTTTTTAAAAAAAATAAAAAGAAAAAATATCTTCTAATCTTTGTCTAATTTGCTGTATAAATAAAACAAAATTTCTCTATAAATAAAATATTTATACTAAATTTATCAAATTTTTTTATAAGTAAAACATTTATTCTAAATTTTTGACTTTTGAGTCAATTCCAAAGTCTTGGTTTCTTTAGAAACATTCGGTGGAGTGGCGAGCTCGCAAATCATAAGTATCGAGATCGAATCTCATCAACACCCCTAAATAAGCGGAATGTCGAGATGCGTGAAAAACTGACCCGAATAAAATTAAAAATAATAAAAAAAAATTTTTTAAAAAATAAATTCCACAGTCTCGGTCTATAATGGAACGCGTTATCTGTTAGATTTTTTTTCTTTTCTTTGAGTCAATTATTGCTGGCTGGGCCATTCGGTAGGGCAAGAAAAGATATGTGAAGACAAATAAACAACCAGTCATGGAACAAAAATGACAATTTTGACAATTCTTTATAATACTCGCTCCGTTTTTTTCGAGTCATGTTAGCTAATCAATTTTATTTCATACTAGAAGATCTTTTTTACTTTTCAAAATGCATTTTTATGTCCCAACAAAGATTCAATGAAAAATTTCTGGTCATACCTTTCTAATCACTTTAAATATTATGATTGAATTTATATGAGCATTATTTATTATAAGGAGTAACTTTTAAAAAGCAATATTAGAAGTTGTAACGAAATTTCATATCTTTTTGTTCTAAATGTGGATAGGTTCCGGTTGCTTGTCATGATTCCAAGTGGATGAAATTAATCCAGAACAAAAAGAGAAGAAAAATAATAATAATAAATAAAATGTAAAAATTTCAAATTATCTTTTAATTAGAAAAAATAAGTGTAAGTATTCTTTTAATTGTAAAATCAATCTGGACAATAAATTTATTTTTCATTTCTCTATGACAAAAGGCTTTTGATGGTTCGAGATATTCTAATATATTTTTGTGTGACACTCTATTGTAGAATATATCTCCAAAAATTGTTAAAATATCCCTTTATCATCATATGAAAAGAAATATCTATCAAACTCGTTTATTTATATAGATCATGATCCTTTTACGAAGGAGTAATTTCCTAATTGAATCAAATCATGAAGCTCCTAATCTCAAGGAAATTATCTTGATGAAAACAAGTCTTGTGGATTGAGTTGATCAAGGCAATTAATATTGTCCAACTGGCACTTTCTTTGTGGAGTGAGTTCATAATCAAGATAATTAATATTTTACAACCGAAATTTTCCTCTTGGAAGAAAATCATGAAAGGAAATTATCTCTCTATAATGAAGCAATCAAGAAGAAAGAGTATAGATGTAAGAAACAAGGATATTGAGAAATACCCTCATTGAGAAAGTCTTGAATTGGTGATTATTATGAAGTGCTTGTCCACTAAGTTGAAGTCACTGTTGAGGAATCATCTATATATGGGATTTTCGACAATACCAACACAGTCATCTAGTAGCATATACAACAAGGGGAGTTACCTTGTTGAAGCCACTAGTTAGCACTAGGATGGTGTGAATTGTTGATATTCATTGTATCTTGAATTTATTGAGAAACTAGTGGATTAGATCGCAGAAATTGATCCAGGAGATGTACGCTCGATCGAATTGCTTCAGTAAATTATTATGTTTGAATTATTTATTGATCTTAATTTCATCATCACTAACACATGCAATACTTGATACTAATACTCTTGAACTAGTTTAGTTTCGGACTTAAGAGGATTTTTTAAAAATACATAAAAGATATGTGTAAGATTTTTTTTAATGCAAAAAATAATGTTACAAAAGAGTGTATTATAATATCCAAAACCGCTTTTTATGATTTGATTATTATTACATTCCAAGTTCAGCTAATCATTGAAGAAAATGTATTGCTCAAAGGGGGTAAATATATTTATTTGATTAAAATTGAATGACATATTTGTATTTTTGTTGAATCTCAAGTGAGAAATTCTAACTTGTTTTTATGCCTTTTGAGCCTATTTTAATGGGGCTGTTTTCTTTTACCCGCTTTTGAGTAGAAAGATTTCTTAATTATCCATTTTTGTGTTCACTTTTCATCCTATATCCACTTCTTCTTTTTATATATTAAAACCAAATAGAACCTCACCTTTATTTCTCCAAAACTCGTAATGATTAGTTTACCACCACAATTACAGCTTCAAAAATCAACTTAAGAAAAGAAAAGAAAAAAATAAAAGTTAAAAGCAATCAATCAAGATGTTCTTCTTTTTAGAAAATCCTTCAACCTACTGAGCAAGGTAAGGTATCTGTGATACCTTATCTCACATCAGGAATATATATGGTTATGATATAATTGATAAGAATTAACCTCAATACCAATTATCAATTTGAGATATACATTTTGACATAGCGAGGATGGTTGCCAAGGGCCCATAGTCGCATTTCGGATCCTTGGGCCACTGTCGTGCTTTTCAATTTTCTTGAGACCAATCAATTAACCAACTTGTGGTAATCTTGTTTTCTCTCTCTCTCTCTCTTTTATTTTTTAAATAATGTTAAATGGATTACAGTTATGGAAAGTAGAGCTATCAAAATCGGTTAAACCCTTGGGGCGATCAGCTCTATCCTAGATTTTTTAATTGTTGAATTTAAAAAATCTGACCTCAATTGCAACGATTGCTTTTTAGCTCGTTCTTTAAGGGTCAATGGTCAACGAGAGTTTAGAGATTGTCGGGGTTGGCCCTTGGGGCCGAAAATATTAAAAAAGTTATTTTATTATTACTTTGACCGTTAGAGATTTAACTATAACATTCTATAAGGTGTGCTCTGTTGCATTTTATAAATTAGCACTCTATATAGTGCACTTATGCATTTTATATAGAGTGTACTTTAAAGTCTTTAATGGTAAACATCTAAAAAAATAAAATCTTAAATAAAAAAATTATTTTTTGTAAATATATTTTTTATATTATATCCTAAAAGTATAAACCAAACTCTAGAGATACTGGAACAATTTTTTAAAAAAAATTAACATTAACTTTGACTATTAAAAATGTAACAGTACACTTTATAGCTCGTTTTTGTATATATAAAAGAAGAAGAAAAAAACAGTGCACTTTATATAAATATACAAATATATATATATATATATATATTTATATATATAGTTTTGCTAAGGTGCGCTCCGGAGCGCGCCTTAATGCGCGCT
>JAOXNR010000174.1:0-11483 GCA_028571225.1 Parsonsia alboflavescens | reverse complement strand
TGCAGCCTGCAATCCGAACTGAGGACGGGTTTTTGGGGTTAGCTCACCCTCGCGGGATCGCGACCCTTTGTCCCGGCATTGTAGCACGTGTGTCGCCGGCTGCTGCTGTGGCGGCTGCGGCTACGGCTGCTGCTGGCTGAGTAAAGTTTTATAAAATTCATTTAAATAATAAATTATTCTAGGTTTCTGTAATATATTATGTTTTGGATTTAAATAATACTTCCATGCAATAACAAATGTTTTGTAACCTATTTTATTTATTGTACTTAGGAAAAAATAAAGCTAAATTTAATTTAACGATAAAGTAATTAATTTTAGTTTTTTTGTTTAAATTTTTTTTATATTAATATTGTAAAGATATGGATCCTGGTAGAGGGAGATGAACTTACTGACATGATCTTATGGTTCCTTCCGGTAGGACTATAAATTGTCATTATAAGTATTCGTGGATAGCTTAGGTGATTAACTTGGCAAAGCTCCACGGGGTAGGGGAGCTATTTAGGAATGGTACATTTGGACACATGTTGGAGCATCTTGAAGGATTTGCCAGCAGCTGAGATATTTCCTTGGGGCAGCATTGCATGGAGCATGGCACAACATTGCCTCCACAGAGCCGTAGATGACGATTCTCAAATGTTGAAGAGGCATATATATAGCAATGCTTGGGTGATACCGGTAAGACATCTAATCTTATTTATATTTGCATAACAATGATTTTGTCAAAATTTGTTGATGTTTTTTCTTTCAATTCAGTGGTAGATGTACGAACACTTCCCATCCTTGTGTAGTGATGCTTGATTCGAAGCTTCTACATCCACTGGTACACGGCACCTGAGGTGCCTTGGCATCTGGAATCCAATTCAGTCCACCTCCGCAATGACATCGCATGGTTTATTGGATACAGTAAGTAGTCAACCTTTTCTTCCTTTTTATTTTATTTTTATGAAGTCAACTTTTCATGAATTGAATTACTATTTACAGGTATCTACACCCTTTTCGTACATTGAGTCAAATGATCACGAGCAATAGATGCCGTATTGGACTGATTTTGGGGGCCTCCCTTATATTCCAGATGTTTGCTGGGGGGCCACGAAGCCGAGCTCATTTTGGGATGCCAACCGATTTCAGCCGGCCCCGCTTTGATTATAGAGATTAGTTTAATGATATATGAATTAGTAATTGTAAATTAAATGGTCTAATTTAACGTGTTTAATATTTTAACTTTGTTTTTTGTTTTCCAATACTTGCTTCGATTGTCGAGGATGACAACATCCCCAAGGACGAGGATGAGCATTCTGGGGAGCAATCTCCCTCCCCTGGGAGATCTGAGGGTCAAGGTGCGGAGGATTTCACCACTTATGTATCTCTTCTTGTTTTAATAAATCAAGTACAAAATCTCACTAGGTAGTTAATTTAAGTTCTGTTTAAATTATAGTTTGCTCCCTAGAGTGAAGAGAGACCCTTCCATTCTGGTCATAGTGCTGACCACGTGATGGCGTAGCTCAAGACTTTATTGTCAAAGTATGAGGAGCGGGGGCAAGCTCAATTGGTGGAGCACTAGTTGTCGGTCTGCGCACGATTTGCAGAGTATGACCCAGTATGACCCGCGGGCCTTTGCTTGTCACACTGCTGCCCTACAAGGCTTCTCCGAGATTGAGGAGCTCCTGGATGCGCTAGCTTGGGTAGGGGATTAGACTTCTAGATCATCTTCTCCAGGCTTAGCTCCAGTGTTAGGAAGGGCAACGGAGGAGGGTGGTCATTCGATTCAGAGCCTCGTCTAGGATTATGAGACTTTTTCTCGTTCACACCAGATTAGTATACACTCCACAATTGAGTTAGTTAAATAGAGTCATTCAGTTTATTGATTATATTCCAATCTTATTTATTTATTTTTTTTGAAATTAGTAAGAGCAGATGACATGTGGTAGGCAGGATGCAGATCCATCTGCTCCGGTTGTGGTCCACCCTACCCCCCAAGTTAATTTAAACATCTATCTATTTTTTAATATTTCATATTTAAGTAAATTATCGTGGTTAGTTAATTTGTTTAGAAAAAAGTTAATTTTTTTAAATAATAGCCACAAGAAAGTGTTAGTGAGAGGCAGGATGCAAATCCACCTGCTCCAATAGTTGTCAGCCCCCCAACTTAGTTTAAACATCTATCTATTTCTTAAAATTTCAAATTTTTGTGATGATCATAGTTAGTAATTTTATTTATAAATGGTAATTTTTTTAAATAACAGTCACAAGGGATGTTAGGGAGACGCAACATTCAGATCTACCTGCTCCAGTAGTTGTCCGCCCACTCTCTAGGTTAGTCTAAAGAGATCTCTATTTTTTAAAATTTCAAATTTACTTTAGTTATCATAATTAGTAATTTTATTTATAAATGATAAATTTTTTTTTTAAAATAACAGTCACATGGGGTGTTACTAAGAGGTAGGATGTAGTGGCTCTACCGACCACTACTGTATCCAATCCTACCCTTCAGGTGAGACACTACATTTCTTAAGTTAATTAATAATTTTATTTATTTCATATTTATATATCTTATTCAGTTTTTAATCTATTTTTATTATATTTAAATATTTAGATTTTAAATTATTTTAGGAGGGAGGAAGAGCAATTCAGAATAAGGTCTAGACTGCAAGCCTTATGTCCCCCTTCACAGACTCCTCTCATCACATGGATTTTGGTGTGCCAACTAAGAAGGCGAAAACGAGAGGGAGATAGAGAGGTACCACGGACGATAGTGGACCCTTCGGTGGTGGTTCCTCTGACAGATCACAGGACTCTTTTGGATGCTTTCAGCTCTTCTAGTGAATCAGAGAAGTATTTATTTGAATTTCTTTAATTTTTATTTGTTTTATATGTTGTGTTTTTTATTTTATTTTATATATGTTAGACTTTATGAGATTTTATTTGTTTTAATTTCCATTAATATAATATAGTTTAATCCATAATTAAGTCTATGTGTCCTTTTTTTTGTATGTTAGACTTTATGTGATTTTATTTGTTTTAATTTCCATGAATATAATATATTTCAATCCATAATTAAGTCTATGTCTTTTTTTTTAATATGTTAGACTTTATGTGATTTTATTTATTTTAAAATTTTGTTTGTATGCAGTTAGACACTCGACAGGGGGAATCTTGACCTTTGATAGGAAGGAGTTTAAGACGGTCCGGGATTCCAACGAGTAGCTGGAGGACCCTCAGATGGAGCAGTTCATCCTAGTGTTGCGACAAGCAGCTACGGGGGAATGAGGGCCTACCCTCTTGCACGTCGGTTCACCATTGCCTCACCTTACCTCCACGTAAGTATAAAATATATTTTAAATATCAAAATATTTACCTGTCTTTTTTTTCTACTATAGAAGATTGATTTTAACTACAAAGTATGCTTCGAGGTGATTGGCTTGATACCTATGTTGCCAGTACCCTAGAGAAGCACCAGTTCAATAATGGTTGTATTGTGTGGGTCGAGGGAGAGGGAGAGGAAGATGAGGTTGCATGATGGAAGGTCAGGAGGTAATAAATATAGTTTTTATTTAATGGTTTTTGTAAATTATTTTTTATATTAATCAATTTAATATTTGCGGTGTATCTGTAGGTCTTGATGCCCCGTTGCCACCAAAATCACTGGTTATTATTGCAGATCTCGTTGAAAAGGACAAAGATGATACTATATAATCCGAAGCCATCTCCAGAGGTGAAAAGCAACATAGATATGATGGAGCGAATCTTTAGGATGATGCCCCACCTTCGACTACAGGCTGGATATTATACTAGGACATGATCCATTACCAATCCAC
The DNA here is from genome assembly GCA_028571225.1 of Parsonsia alboflavescens. Classification (NCBI taxonomy): domain Eukaryota; kingdom Viridiplantae; phylum Streptophyta; class Magnoliopsida; order Gentianales; family Apocynaceae; genus Parsonsia; species Parsonsia alboflavescens. The sequence continues at coordinate 7,668 of JAOXNR010000174.1, read as the reverse complement.
TTGCCCATTTCGACCTGTGTTTTCTGTTGGATAAAGCTCTCCCTTATCAGCTTGATTCAATGAGCGAGGCATACATTGCATATTACATGGCGCAGCTACTGAGGGGGCATTTTAAGAAGATGTCGGCACCAAGTGGCATTAAAGACGTTGTCCAGCACATCAGGGATGAGATAGCTTGGATCACACTTTCATGGAGCAACAGGAGTCCAAGGTGGTCCCCTAGAGTCCGAGTAGTTCCTTTTGTATATTTATATTGTACATTATGTATTATATAAATGAAAATGAAATTATGTAATTGTTTTATTTATATTATGTAGTTAAAATGAATATGAAAATAATTACAAGTCATGAATCATCTCAACACTGATATCACTTTCAAAACAATCCACACTCTCATTGAAGACACTTATATTAATATTAACAAAATGTCCCTCTCCATTCATCACCGTAGACGTTTCTCTAGAAACTTGAGATTCTTGGGTGGATACTAGATTACATATGGGCATTTCATGAGTTCCGTCATTTGATTTTTCGGGAGGTGGGGCTTTTGTATTCACTGCTTTCGGACAAGTTAGATGATTGTATCCTTTTCTTTTGAATATTTTGCACCCTTTCTTCCGACGGTGTTGTTCACTTTGAGAGAGGAACCAACCTTCTTGTGGTCTTTCCATGTCCCTTCTATCAAGAGGTATATTGACAACAACATTGTTCACACCTTCAATTCTATTCAAAATCGGACACAAGGGAACAGAATTTATCAAAGGTGCATAAGTCATCCTCAATAAATAAATAAATAAATAAATATATAAATAAATACATACATCAATTTTTACCTCTCTTTGAATCTAGAATATTCCATCTGTATAATAAAAATTTATCTAAATTCTTTAATTTTAAAAATTTTAAAATTCAATAAATCAATAAGAATGTACACATTATCTTCTTGGACGTGGACGATTCTACTTTATTAAATAACTCATTGACTTCTATATGTTCCCATAAAAAATTATGACCTAAGTACTTGTTTTGAAGGAGTGAAAAAGAGAAATATTAGAGGAGGATAAGTTAATTAGGGAGTAAATGTGATATTTACATTAATTGGTTGGAGGCATACGAGGAGGGGAACCTCCTCCCCTCCATGTCGGCATTTCTTACCCTCTACATTTGAATGGATTGGTGATTTACGTATTTTAAAATTACTTTTTACCCCTTTATTTTCACAAGTAACTCTCTTTCCTCCACGAACAATTAACGAATAATTTATAATTTTATCTGGATAAATTTATTTTTTCATAAAATATATAATATTTTATCCAAACAAATTATTTTAATAATAATCTTTTATTTTTTTCTTAAAAGTAAACACAGTGTATGAAGTATATTATTAATTGTGTAAAAAAATATTAAAATGTTATTTATCTAAGTATATAGAGAGACGTTCAACAAAGAGAAGTTATACATGCTTATTTATGAATTTATTCAAATGGGTATAAAAGTACATTTGACCAGATTTACTTCTCCTCCATTCATACCAGGTAAAATCGAAGTAAATTCAGCCCTTTCCTCCTTCTTTTCCTTCTCCCCCTCCCCTTTGTATACCAAACAAAGCCAGAGAAATAATAATAATAAAAAAAATCTTTTATATTCGCTACTTGCATTTATGTTCACCCTTTTGATTCTAACACCAAGGTCACTAGGTCAATCATTCTTTTTCAATTTTTCTTTGCTTCCCTAATCTTCGTAGGGAATTAGGTATGTAAATATTGTGTCTTTTTTTCGTTTTTTGTAATGGTTCTTTTTGTCAGATTTAGAATTTGGAACAAACTCGACCCCTAAGTACTACTTTTTTAAGACACAAGTTTAATAGACTCTCTCTTTTTTTTTTTTTTTAAATTTTTAACTTCATTATTTTCCTGATGATTTTTGTTATTAAGGAATACTTTGATCTTGATGATTGCCTAATCTTGAATAGGGATGGAAAAATGACCTAACCCGATCGATACCCGATATGATTTGACTTGTTTTGGGGTAGATTTTACCTGACCTGTTTAAGGATGGGACAGGAATAGATTTTATAGAGGAGATCCGTGCACAGGATAGTTTTTGCCTAAGTTGCCCAGTGACCTGGCCTGACCTTGGTAAGTCTGGAACCTGACCTGCCTTGGTTTGACCTGGCCCGCCTTGGTTTATATACATATTTTCTTATTATATTTTATACAAAAATACCCTAACTCATTCTGACATTTACCACATTTCATTTCCTTCTCAATCTCTCATCTCTCATCTCTCATTTCAGTCCATCGATTCCAGCTCGGCTCCATCACAGTCTAGACACTGTCGCTGTTGTTCTCTGAGTCCCTCGTTATCCTTCCTCCTAGCTTCTCATTTCCTCCGACATTGTCCTCCATTTAAGTCGCCTGAGGTCGCTATTGTCCTTCGTCATTAGTGCTATGCTATGGGTTGCTGTCAGTCGGTGCTATGCTCTCTATCACTGCCAGGTCAGCTGCTCAGATCTGGTCGCCGATGTAGCTCAGAGCCGATTGCCGCTCAGATCTGAAGTAATGGAAATGGTCACAAAAATGCCTAGTGACTAAAAGTTTTCCGCTTCAGCTCTTTACCGATAATTGTTTTGAACCCAGGCTTGAGATTACTCCCCGATGATTTTGTTATTTTCCTGGAAATGCTCTTATTTCCTTGGTAGAAGTCTATTTTGGTTTCTGTTTTCTGTTTTTATTTCATCCCAACCTCTTCTTCAATTTGTTAAATTCCTCAATCTGAAAAGTTCAAAGATGTACTTGTCGGTGAGGCTGTTTATTTAAATGGAATATCCTTAATTCTTTAGTCCGGTGCAGGATACTTTTTCTACTTTCAATTATTCTTCTTATCTATGTTAATATTTTCTTGCATTCTCTTCCTCCCTCCATCTATGGAGTCCTTTACAAAGAGATGAAATATGTTATTATTTTTCCACCTTATTATTTTTTTTTCCCTTCCATTTTTGAATGGGTCAGTTCGATCCAGACCCACCCAAAAAAATTCAGAATAGATCAAAATGGGAATAGATCAGGTTTTATAGGAACAAGGCAGGCAGGTCATGGGTCTGAATTAAGAAATCCGTGACAGGTCACGGGCCAAGGCGGGCCTACCTCCAAGAAAGGCAGGGCAGGTGCGGGTTTTCAAAAACCCGTCCTGACTTGCCCCATTGCTATCCCTAATCTTGAAGGGATTTTTTTTCCCCCCAAAATAAATGTCGTGTATACATTTTCAATATAGAAAGTATAAGTAAATTATCGATTTTAACATTTCTTTGTCAAACTTTTCTTTAACATTTTTCAATGGCACTTAACTACACTTACACATCCCCATTCTTAAACTAATCAATCATATTAAGGAGAGAGGAGAGAGAAGAAAGAGAAAATAAAAGAGGAAAGAGAAAGAGGATTTGGATGTGCAATTCAAGATGAAATGAGAGGCATATTTGTCTTAAATGGATAATGTTATGATTATTTTAATCATGATAAGAAATCTTTAAATAATATTCATTTTGAATCAGAGAGGGAGTAATTCTTATTAGTCTTACGGTAAATCTAAGTAATTCATTAAAATGGCAGGCCAGGGAACCTATGTTGCAAAAAGTTCCTCATCAATCTAATGGGTGGAAACCCTGATTCAAGCTTTTAAGAAATTATTGGAGTTAGAATTAGAGGAGATTGAGGTCAATATTGATGAATGGATGGGGGGATTTGACACACTTGTTTACACATTTTGTCTCTGCCAATTTCCTTGACGTCATGGCCCTTGGATCCATGTACTCCTTTCCCTCCGATTCACTCAGGTCATTTTAAATTTTAAAATTTATTTTGTAATATAAGTCATTTTATAAAATTTTATGTATATTTATTGCTCCTTTTCCACTTTTACCTTTATAATTATTTCTTACTTCAATTTTATATGTACTTTGACTTAGGGGTTTTATGGTATTTTAACTAAGTCAATTTTTATTTTTTATGTCCTTAATATTTGTGAAAAAAAAATTAAAACAATCTATATTTTGATAAAAGGGAATACCTTCCACATTATTTTTCTTTTCATGGTTCAAGTAGCTTCTTCTCTTTTTATTTTAACTATTTAATTTATAAGTAACTTAGTTATATTATATCTTGTATTATTAAAATCTATTAAAATATTTTCGATTCAACTTAATTTTTCGTTACTTCGTCCAGGATCCTTTCAATTAAAAATTAAAAATTAAAACAATAAATTACTTTCTATTTAAATAAATATTATTAATTTTTTGAATTGAATGAAGTTTCCTTTTCTCATTTTTTAAAATACTTAGTGACTTAGGCATACAACATTCAAACAGTCTAACATTAAATAAAACAGTTGTAATGGAAGAGCATTGATAATTAGTATTCAAACCCCAAATCCCCAATGCCCGTAACCTTCTTGCGTATGACGCAGCGCTTTTCCCTAAATGTCAATCTACACGTGTTACGGCACAAGTCTTCTTCACTATTTTTGGCAGTAATTTAAGAAAATGAAAGAGATTTATGTACCATCAGATGAATTTTTCATTTAATATTTCTGGCAGTAAGTTTTTTTCCCACTAAAACTATTGCGTAAAGATCAATGGTGATCTTGGAAAATACACCGTTCCCAAACATAATGACGGTAATTCCAAGTCATTCTTGACATGATAAAATCTCAGTTAAATTTTAGTAAATTCTTTACAGGATCAGTTCCTTCAATTGAGGAATGATAGTTTCTTTGATGATATCCGATCCTTTTTGGAAATCACTTCTCGTAACTTCAGATAGCTCCTTACTCTTAGAACCTCAAGATTCACAAGTTCCCTAAACATTTTAGGAGAAAATACACTTTTCAATTTCTAATTTACTGCAAGTAACCTGCAAAAAAAAAGGGTATTGTGTATTACCAACATCCTAATTAACAAGGAAATATATGCAAAAGAAAAGATCCATAGAATTGCCAAACATCAGGACAGATTTTCTCTACCTTTTGATCAAACAAACAACTTGGATCGTGCCTCCAATACAAAAGCCTTCCATTTCTCGACAAGAATTAATAATAATCACTTGCAATTGAGGAATTTCAACGACAACAACATTATCACTTGCCTCACAAAAGGCACGACGGCTTGATAGATCATCAAGTCTGATCTTAGACAAATCGGTACATTCTTCCCATATTTGATGTTTTTATCCAAGAACACGGTTTCAATGCCATGACAAGAGGTTACCGCAAGGAATTTCAAGTTCGACAGCATTGCTATAACCGAGAAAGTAAACAAGCACTCAAAACCTGCACAAACGCTTATTTCTAATGATTTGAGATTAGAGAAAGATCCACTGGGTGGTTCTCCATGACAAATTTCTTTCAGGGCCTTGTTTCTTTCAAGCTCCAATGTTGTCAGACGAGGAAGAAAACTAGTACTTTCAGAAAAATTCCAAGAGATTGAATCAAAGAGAAACTCCACATCTTGATCTCTAAGCACCAATATTTCAACATCTTTCAGCCTGTATGTTGAAAACCTGTTTGCTATCTCGGTTGGGCCTCTTCCTTCAAGTAGAAGTGCTTGTGCATTGCCGAACAATAAGTGAATGAAATTTGTGACAGAAATTCATTTAGTGAGTTTGAGTTTGATCGATCTCTCAACTTTTATGAAATCTCCAAACCCATCGTCATCACCTAGGAGCACATGATACCTGTTCGGTCTATTTAGTTTTTCAGACTCTTGAAGCAAATTTAGGCTGCTGTTGCATGCTCGAAGTTCTAAAGTCGTCAAATTTTTCAAGGAAGCTACTTCATCGATGCTTGCATTGGTATCTTCTACTCCTTTCCAACGGTCAAACTGATTCACGTACAATTCTTCTAGTCGAACTAGTCCTCATATCACACCAGGTGGAATCCTAACAAGTTTCACACAATATTTCGGGTCATTGATCTCTCAAATTTCTTAGTCTCCCCACCTCCTTTGGCAACATCACAATTTCCGAATAATACAGGCCCAGAATTTCTAAACTCACCAATTCCCCAATTTCATCTAGCAAATCGGAGGGAATAAAGGTTTTTTTCCAAATACAAAGACCGAAGATTTGTTGGCCATGATAATGATGATGTACACGAATGAAACCCATCATAACAACGCAAAACTTCAAGCCCTCTCATTCCATCAAAAGGATTTTCCTTTATTTTTCACTCCCAGGGTATCCAAACGTAGAAGTTCAAGTCTGAGAGAGTAAAGTTGTTTTTTGAACCAAGTGAAATGCAGGTGTAGTTATCATAGCTGTCCTTCTCAGGCCATTCACTTGAATTTTTCTCATGAATAACCATGAAAACATGCTCATCCTTTGTTGCGATTGATATGGCCATGTCACGAATACCATCATGCATTTTCACAAAGAATTTCATAAAATATTGAGGGTGGTCTTTATACCTTATATCTTCACGAATTAATAAGAAACGATCTATTAGTTTCTCAACCAATCTATAGACTCTGTTTCTTGCCTCTTCCAAATTCATTGTGTTCGAGAAGATTCACAAAGAGAATCCATAATCAACTAGAAGATACAATGGAATTGAATGATCCTCCGGAAACAAACAACAGAGGAGAAAGAGATACCTGGCTTCCTCATCTTGTAACTGATGAAAACTCTATTTCAGTGGCCCGTGCACTTCGTTATGAACTTCTGCTGTTGCCATAGATGACCTCAACTGGTGATGAACGTCTTCCCAAGAATTTGTACTTGAATTTCTCAACCCAGCTGCCACGGTAACCAGAGCTAGAGGCAATCCCTTGCTTTCCCTTGCAATATTCCGTGCTATCGGATGCAAATTTGCTTCATCAACCATCTCACCAGCATTCTCTTTGAAGAGATTCCAGGCTTCTTGTTCAGATAAGACATCCAATTGGATGATTTTTGCAGAATTATCAATTCTACTGCAAACATCTCGGAGTCTAGAAGTCAAGATAACTTTGCATTTTTGATTGGTGGTTTTGGATGGGATTCCAATTTCTTGGAAATTTAAATTTTCCCGAACATCGTCAAGAATTATGAGGACCATCTTCTCATTCAATCTCTGGTATATTCGTTGTGCCCGTACAGGTATTGTCTGTTCAAGGACCGTCAGGCCCAATCTTTCTGCAATTTCTTGTCGGATATTCTTCAAGTCTAGCAGACGAGAGGCAACCGCCATGACAACCTCCTCAAATATCTTCCCTTCTCTGACCTTACTCTCAATCTTCCTTGCCATAGTTGTCTTCCCAACTCCCCCCACCCCACATAGGGCTAGCATGTGAACCTTATGTTGGGTTTAATTGTAATAAAGCCCAAATATATGTCCTAATATAATTAACAATAAGTGAAGATTTTTAATAAGTAATTGGGTAAAAACTTATTTATAAATATAACCCTGGGTAACTGCCTATAGGGTGAGTTGGGGGCAGCAGTGACGGGTATTCCACATTTGATACCCTAGTTGTAATGCTTCAAGATTGTTGGGGGTAGGTTGTTTTCTAAAGAGAGAGTGGTACAGAGAGCTTTGCTTGTATGTAGATGACATGTTAATCCTTGGCTCCGATCTTTCTGTAGTGAAGGACGTAAAAGCCATCTTGAAAAATGAATTTGACATAAAAGATCTTGG
>JAOXNR010000173.1:0-11484 GCA_028571225.1 Parsonsia alboflavescens | reverse complement strand
ATTCTTAGTTTAACTTTATTTTTAAACTGTTTTAAAGATTCCCCCCTTTTGTTACTTATTAATTGGTTTTATTTAAATTGAGATTCAATTCCCTGTGGGTTCGACCCTACTTGCCCTAACTACGTTAGTTTTGGTAGATAGGTTTAATTTGTTCGTGTTACGACGCACGGTCATCAACCCACTCAAAAAAACTATACACCCCAATCCCTTGAATAGACAAAAGATATCAAAACATTAAAAATAAAACCAAGCTCGATATGACAAGATAACTGATGGAAGGACTCACCTTGCCAAGCACACAACCTACAAATCTTCTTCCCGAATTGCTAACGGTCCAAGAGGTTCGGCCAACACTCAATTTCTATTCCTTACTTCAATTTTTCAAGCTGTTCCAGAAAGACAAGCTTCGAATGACTTTTGCGGACTACGCTGCCCAGAGTTCATCATAGACATTGTATCTATAAGAGACAAATGTGGTCCAAAAGAGATGTGAACTAGATTGGGGATTTATTCTGGTATTTAAATTTGGATTTTGAATGAGAAAGTGATGCAGAACAAGTAGACGAGCAACATCAAGATTGTTTAATAATTTTTAATTAGATAAAATTTTATTTAAAAACTTATCTTATTTTTTATTGTTTTCTTCCTGAATTTTTATTTCCTAGTTTGATTAGGAACACAGTACTTAGCTTTAGTAGTTTACTTGGTTTTTATTTGCTAGTCTGACTAGGAACACAGAACTTCTACTATTATAAATAAAGATGACTGCCTATGAGGTAGGAATTCAATCTACTATCAATAATATTTTAGAGTTTTTCTCTCTTTCCTTGTGAACTCAAGGTCTTTTTCTTTCTTTCTTCATCCTTTAACTACTTTATATTGAAGTTTGATTATAGAAGAAGAACCCTATTTTCGTTGTCTTGACATCTGATAAGTTCAAAAGTTAGATTGACGAAAATCCTCAAATTTTGAAGAATTATCCAAAGTTTGAGTTTTCCAAAATTTTTATCATCTTACTGTTCACCAATTACTATTTGTCCCACTAGTCATCAGTTTACTGTTCACCGTTCACTGTTCATTGTACTCTTCATCGATTCGATCACTGTTCATCGGTTACTGTTCGTCACATTTACTATTCATCCGAATAAAAGTTACAGAATTTCTATTATTAGATTTCTTACAGAATTCTTTAATCCTTAACTCGCCACGTCTGCCTGCTTCAATTGGTATTAGAGTAGAGATCTACGATGTCTGGAGGTAATCTCGAACAAAATATTGCAGCATTAATCGAAGCCATGGGTCATGAAAGGGAAAAATATAGGCGCAAGATACAGTTGGAATTCGAGGATAAAGCTATTGTGGAAAAGGAAGTTGAGAAAGTAACTTGAGCTCAACCCTTACAAGCTAGGCCAATGTCCTTTTTTGAGCAGGTAAGACTTCAACTAGCTGCCTCAAATGCTAAACGAAATATGAACAGAAAAGAAAGTGTTGAGAACCTAGCACTTAGTACTGTGGTGATAGAGAATGGTTGCCCTCCAATGGAATGGGCAAAGTGTCTCATTCCTCTAGTGAATTCTAAAAAGGTGAAAATTCTTGGACGATGTATATGTGGCCCTGAAAGTCTTCATAGGATGTAGGAGATCATGTTGTATGAAGCCCATAACAACAAATCCTGGAGGATGCAAGTTGCCCGGGCAGCAACTGCATTGTCAGCATACTGTAGACGGTGTCTTACTGGTACATCTCTTCAGAATAACTTGGAAAGATCGTATGCGCATACATGGAAAATGTTGACCAGACTCGACACGATGTTCTGTTTGATGTTGGTGATTTTAATTGGGTTTCACTTACCAAGGATCGATTTCCGATGGGTGACTACCACGAGAACAGGGATAGGAAATTTGGTCCTTGTCAGATCCTAGAGAAGTTTGGACGCAATGCTTACAAGCTCGAGCTACCAGATGGTTACAGTCTCCAATGTGTTCAATGTGCAACATCTTTCTCGCTTCCATGGAGACACGCGAGGTTGAGGACAAGCTCTCTTCAAGAGGGGTAGTTTGACGCAGAGCAAATAGACGAGCAAGATCAAGATTGATTAATAATTTTTATTTTTCCAATTAGATATAACTTTATTTAGAAACTTATCTTATTTTGTTTTCTTCCTGAATTTTTATTTCCCAATTTGATTAGGAACACAGAACTTAACTTTAATAGTTTACTTGGTTTTTATTTACTAGTCTGACTAGGAACACAGAACTTCTACTATTATAAATAAGGATGAATGCCTAAAAGTTAGGAATTCAATCTACTATCAATAATATTTCAGAGTTTTTCTCTCTTTCCTAGTGAACTCAAGGTCTTTTTCTTTCTTTCTTTAACTACTTTATATTGAAGTTTGATTATAGGAGAAGAACCTTATTTTCGTTGTCTTGACCTCTGACAAGTTCAGAAGTTAGATTGAAAAAAAGCCTCAAATTTTGGTGAATTATCCAAATTTTGTCATCATACTGTTCACTAATTACTATTCTATCGTGTTCATACTGTTCATCAATTACTTCTCTTTGCATTTACTGTTCATCTAAATAAAAGTTGCAATTTTTTTTTGAGTTCCTGTTATTAAATTTCTTATAGAATTCTTTAATCCTCAACCCGCCACGTCTGCCTACTCCAATAAGGCAATGCCAAGTTTGTCCTAGCTGACAGACTAAAATAAAAGAATAAATTAAGTTTCAAATTAATCTAATCGGGTCAATGAATGGTTGCGGATAACAGATTTGATTATATGGCTCCATATTCTATTGTATGGGCTTCCAGTTTAATTACATGGATTTTTTTTTTTTTTTAATCCAGATTTGATTTGGCATTCAATTTATATATTAGTAGGGAAAATAAAAAAAAATAAAACACAATGAATTTTCATTTTCAATTTATATCTAAAATTATATTAATAATTTATTACTTTAAATGTATGAAACTAGATAGTATAGTACTATATAATAATATATTGTTTGATTGTTTGAAAACAAAAGGATATTGATTCATTTTCTCAATAATTGTTAATTATTCATAATTTTTTTTAAAATAAAATTTCTCAATAGTTGTTGTACATAATTTTTTTTGTAATTAAAAAGTATTTTCTTAAAAAAATACATTGCACAATTCTCTCTCTCTCTATATATATAACGTACTTATATCTTATATATTAATCTAATAGAGTAACGAATGTCCAATGTACCAAGTAAATCCTTCCAATCAATTTATGCCATGCACGAGTTAGAAGCATGATTAATTATCTAACTTTAAAATATAAAAATAAATAAAACAAAATTTGAATTACCCTTTCAAATTCCTTACATTGCACGAGGAACGTTTCAGGACCGTCAACACCCCACATTTACAATTTTTCTATTAATAAAATATTGATTGTCCATTACAAATTGACTATGAAATTTAAATTTTTGATGAAATTGAAAAGTCATCTACAACCCTACTCACACCTATTTAATCCCGCCAAGAACCTAGCCCACCCAAGACTTGAAGTTGTAATTCATTTCTTCAAGTTGATTAAAATTATGGATGAGAATATGGGTTCTTTCTCGTAGCTTCCAAATGAAATGACCACAAAAATATGATCTCAAGTTGACAAAAAGTTAGTCCGTGACTGAGTCAATGCAAAACTTGTGTAAATGTTCCAAGTATGTATTCAATTATTACCTTGTTTATAGTCTTGATGTGTTTTTAATATTTTTTTCCAACTACACATTGCAGTTGCAAGGGAAGATGGTCACTGTAAAAGGGATTAACTCTACTGAATGTATATCCGTGCACAATGGATGGAAAATACAGGTATCTACATCTTCACATAAGATGAGATAATATAATCATACAATGAAGATAACAATGGAGTAGAATATAAAAATTGTTTTTTTATTCAAAATGAAAGTGGCTACCACGCAACATACAATTCCTAATTCACTTCACATATACCTGATAACAAGTCCGGTTGCTAACAAAGAAAGCACCAGAACACTACTTTCACAATACATGAAAGAAGATGAAGAGTTAATGTCATTTTCTTAATTTTCTAATCAGTCACCCTTGCCTGCCTCATCTTCACAATTCTCCTCAGCAGTCCATTGATTATGCCCTTCAATCTCTAACACATTGGAGGATCAACACACTTGAAATAACTGCACGCCCCACTCCCCTGCATAGAAGAAAGATATCAAACATTAAAAAAAAAAAAAAAAAACCACTCTCGATAAGATACGATAACCGATGAAAGGATTCACCCTGCCAAGCACACAACCTACAAATCTTCTTCCCATATTGCTAACTCCAAGAGGTTCTAACAACAGTTGATTTCCCACAAAAACGAATTCTTGAAAATCTGTTCATATCTTCAACGTTTCCAGTTGTTCCAGAAAAAGAAGCTTCGAATGACAATTGCAAACTATACTGCCCAGAGTTCATCGTAGACATCGTATCTGTAAGAGTCAGATGCGGTCCAGAAGTGGTGTGAACCATATTAGGGATTTGAAAATTTATTTTGATATATAAATTTGGATTTTGAATGAGAAAGGCAATATCCTGTTTGCCCCAGCAAACAAACTAAAATAAAAGATAAATTAATTTTCAAAGTAATCTAATCAGGTCAATGGCTGTGGTTAACGGATTTGATTATATAGATTCGATTGTATTGTATGGGCTTCCATTTTAATTACATGAATTAATATTTGAATAAAATGACATTTTAAATTCTCTAATGATTCTTAGGGTTTGGGATGGAGTAGTCCCAATTGACAACGTTAATTGTGATTATAAATAAGAGAGATAAATATTATTTTAAATGGTGCTTGGAATTGGTGCTGGGTCAGTCTCAATATAAACCCAATACTTAAATTATTTTAAATCCAAAAAACTTGAGCAATTTCCAGTCTGGATATAAAAAAAGAACTGTCTAGTGTTTGGATACCAAAAAAGAATTGCTAAATAGGAAGGATTATTTGTTTGTCCGATCAAGTCACATGTATAATTGAAAGTTCATGAATTCGACAAATATATTCAATTTATATTTTACTGTAGCTGCAATTGGTTATATTTCATCAGATTTATGGTCAGTCAAGTTACTGGAGTTGCAATTGGTTTGAATAGTCTTTGAACTAGTCAACGAATAACATACCTGATCAATGAGTAGCAGGTTTTTAGCAATCGATTTTAACTGCAAAAAAGGAAGTTCAATCACCGCTTTTATTGAATATTTTTCCCTCTTTCTTTTTTCTTGTTGCTAAATTGACTTGAACATAATTATATTAAGTTTTATATTCATTTTATGTCGTTATCTTACGTAACTTAGCTTAATTATATCGTTTTAGATATATTTTACTTCCCTATGTTTGATTTTTATTTGAAGGAATATTTGGTTAAAAATGCTTGAGAAATTACCAAGTTAGCATGAGAATCTTATCCGGAACAAATTGTGACGTGATGAATTGGAGCAACAGGATCCAACGAACCATCCGAAGCTTGAGCAGTAACAACGGCCGGGCATCCGACGCCCAACGTCCTGCTGGATAGAGCACCAGATGCTTTTTGGAATCAAGCAAAAAATTGGAGAACCCATCCGGCGCCAGACGACATTGACCCGCTGTGACAATTTCCTTTATTAATTAGAATTTTATTATTTTCTAATCTACTTCTTTTTGTATTAGGTTCCTATTTTATTATTAGATTTTTATTAGGTATTTATTTATTTATAAGGGATCTCTACTCTTATAAATAGGTTCTTTATCACATTCTTAGATGCAACTCTAGATTGATTTTTCAAGGATTTTCGAAGACAAATGGTAGATTTCTCTCTTTTTTTATGTATTTCTTGGTTTCATTTATCATGTCTTGTGAGTAGTTTTCTTTTTTTAACAAGATCATAAAGTATTTTATTTTGATATGGAGTTATGAGATTTGGTTTGTTTTTCTATTAAAGATTTGATCTTTATTATTAATTATTTGTGCAATTCTTGTTTTCATCTTATTTATTGTGTTTATTAATTTTGTCTGATCACCTAGATTAATTTGCATGATTATACTGTTAGGATTTAAATATTATCACCAAGATTAATAAATCCACAAGTAGCAACTATTGTTTATATTTGGTTTGGCTAACAACTTTATTTGACCATAGAGAATTGTATGAATCAAATTGCATGAATTAAAGCTACTTTGTTTATGTAATTTGACGTTGATGATGCCTTCATGTTTATGCAATTTAATTGATTAAACTTTTTGTTCGTTATGACGTAGTTTTAATTGATTAAATTCGAGATTTTATTTCTCGCTGCGAGAAGTAGATCTATTTAAAAAATAGGAATTACGTTAAGATAAATTCTAAAACCAACTACTTAATTGTGTTATTTGATCAATGATTGACCCATAGCAATTGACCTATGAATTGTTTCTTGTTAACTACTTTCTTGATTGGTAACTTTGGATTGTTTTCTTTTAATTTTCTCTTTTTCAGTTGTAGATTTTTAATACTTCAAATCTATTTCCCAAACCTTGTCAATTAGTAGGTTTGTGCTTAGAACCAATTTCCTACAGGATCGATCCTTACTTGCCCTTGCTATATTTTAGGAAAAGTTAGATATTAATCTGTTTTTGTTACGATGCAAGATCAAATTTTGGACACCATTAACACTTATTTTAGGGGGATTCATATTCATTTTGATAGAGATTTTATTGCTTGAATTTTTCATCTCCCTAATCTTGGTCATTATCCATTCCATAATAATGAACAAGTGTCAATAGAGGAGGAGTTTAATTTTAACACAGCAAGACATTATTTAAGACTAGTTTATTATGCAGTAGGTAAGGAACGACAACATACTATACTTCTTGTTAAACAATTAGATGGAACACGTCACATTCTCACTTACTTGCTCAATCATAATGTTTTGCCAAAAGCTTCCTCCTTGAATTAAGTGCTTTTCTTGGATGTTTACATTCTTTTTTGCATGAAAAATGGATTAGGAAATATTCTTGGAATTTCATTACCTGCCATCTTAATCCATAACATGCTTGAGATTACTCATAATACTCCTAGAGTTAATAAGGCTTTTTGCTATCCATTGTTATTAACTACTATTTTTCAAGCCTTCTATCTACCTCTTGAGGATTTTACAAGTGTTAAATCCAAAGCCATTATCAACACAGCCACCACGAAAAATCTTAAGTATTCTTTTGGTAATGATGGTATATGGCTTCATGAGAGCTTTTCATACTTACACCCTCGAGAGAAGCAACTCCAGGAGGAAGAGGAAATTGAAGCCATGGAACAAGGACGACATCCACAAGAACTCCCTTCATCTTCTGTTGGACCATCCACTTCTAGGCCACACCAATCCACTAAAGATAGGTTGCATCAAGTCCTTGCCAATCAAGAAGCCATGCAATCCCAGTTTGCACAACTTGGGATTCAACTCAATCATTGGCTTGACTCTCAAGACACCCGCCTCGATTCCTATGAGGAGCTTCTTCGTGAGCTCTCTAGTAGATGGTGAGTATATCTCTTCCCTTTTTTTATTTTTCTTTTTCTTATGCATCTTTAGTGTCATTGAGGATAATGTCAACTCTAAGTGTGGAGGTGTGTGTTGTCTTTTATGTTGTCATTTATATGTTTCTTTGTTGTCTTTGATATGTTTTTTGTCTTATTTTCATTTTCTTAGTTGACTTTGTTTACGTTTTTCTTTTATTTTGCATGTTTTTATTCGCATTCATGATATTTTTAATGTTTAGGATAGTTTGTTTTTTATGTTTCTGTGACCAATGATATGATTAGTAATCCTTGAATTTAGATATGAGATAGCTGAAACTTTTTGTGTTTGAAATTATTTGAAATTTTTTTTCCTTCTACAATCCCAAGTAACTTTTTGAATTAAAATTCACACAAATTTACAAAATTGAAGTTTGAAACTTGATTTTGAATTTGGCATGACCCTTTTAAAATGACTTTTTCAAAAAAAAATCTTCATGATTCTTGATTTGGAATTTCACATTTAGCCTCATTGAAAGAATTGTCTTGATTTGGAATTTCACATTTAGCCTCATTTTTATCACTCTAGAACTTGTCTTTACACATGCTTGAGGCGAAATCCACAGAAGTTTGGTTAACTCGGGGATGACATAAGACATTCTTTGACTCATTTGTGCCTTTCTCATTAATTTTATGATAGATTAATTTGCATGATTATACTACTGGGGTTTAAATATTATCACTAAGATTGATAAATTCACAAGTAGCAGCTATTGTTTAGATTTGATTTGGCTGACAACTTTATTTGACAATATAGAATTGTATGAATCAAATTGCATGAATTAAAGCCATTTTGTTTAATTTGACGTTGGTGATGCCTTCATGTTTATGCAATTTAATTGATTAAAATTATTATTTGCTACGATGTAGGTTTACTTGATTAAATTTGGGATTTTATTTTATGCTAACAAGAAGTAGATTTATTGAAAGGATAGAAATTTGAAATCTCAAACAAATTATAAAACCAACTACTTAATTATGTTATTTGATTAATGATTGACCCCATACCAATTGACCTTTGTTAACTACTTTCCTGATTAATAATTTATTTTTGGATTGTTTTCTCTTAATTTTCTCTTTTTAAGTTGTAGATTTTTAATGCTTCAATTCTATTCCCCAAATCTTATCAATTAATAAGTTTGTACTTCGAATTAATTCCCTATAAGATCAACCCTTACTTGCCCTTGCTAAGATCCAAAACAAGCAGTACCTTCCATGATCACTATTCACAGGGAATAAACATACAATATGTACATTTTCCAAACACTGTCAATGACTACTTACTTTAAATACCAGAAACTATCCATTGAAGAAGCCATGTATAATCTGCAAAACATGTTATTTATTTGGGCTGTATTCCCAGTAAACATCTTTTATATAATTTTCACAATTTTATAGTTGGAATATTTTTTTCTCCTCCATTTTGATCTCTAATATCTGGGCGAAAAATATTCCATTAAATGAAAAATATATAAGGAAAAGGTACTGATTGATTGAATTGTACCAAAAAAAAAACAAAAAAGGGGAAAAAAATATACTCCAAGTACACTGCCAGGATTCAATGGAGAAAGCAGAACTGATTTTCGTGCCAGTAATAATTTTCCAAAAGCATCGCTTTTGAATGCGAACGCCGTAAAGTTTTGGTCATTGACTAAAGATGGTGACAGTAGAATATTCTATGGAAAGTTGGTCGGCTTCTCCTGCAGAAATTTGGATGCCAACAAAGGATATATATACACATTTCTATATGGCTGGCAAGACTCTCCATATGTACACCTTGACTTCACCCACCATGCTCTGTATAATTGGTGGGTTGCAGAAACTTCAACCGCAGTCATGATTAATGCAGATATGAACCGGGATTCTTGGTAAGCCAGCCCGGTGGGGAGGGGATATTGGGTTTGGGACCAGGTAATATATTTCACCTGTGGCTTCTTACTAAATTAAATGTTCTATATACTTTCTTAAAATAATTACTTCATCTTTTCTCATCCATCTAATTTTCGTAGAGCCTTTCATTTTTTTAATTGGTGGACGAAAATTCTTAAATTAATAAATATTTATTTGACCAGAAAATACCAGAATGTATAGAAAAGAAAGGGACCTTCGAATTAAAAAACAACATTCATGCAACAAGAATAATCAAAGAACAGGTAAAATAATTTGAAAAATCAAATGTTATCATCACCAAATCAACGTCGAGGACAGATAATATTTTCTGGGCTACAGATAACATTTGGTGTATAATCATTATTTCATTGGGCCAATTATCAATGGGGACAAATATTATAGTATATATACCAGTTAATCCTATAATTAACATTTAACAATTTTGTCATTCTAGGCACATGTCACAGTGTCTATGTTTATCTTCTAACTCTTCTATGAATTAATCGAGTTAAAAGAGAAAAAAAAATTTGAAAAAACTAGGCCATTTATTTACATAATTTCGTCAATCCATCGCAATGCGTGACAAAAAGGAAAATGTATCCATTTTGACAATATCCAATTAACATTGGTTGTAATTTTCCGGATCTTTCGAAATCACACGAATCCTACACTTCCATGGAATATTCAGAAATACTTAAAAGACAAGATTTCAAATTTAGATTATATTTTTCAAAAACAAATCCTCACCCTATAATATTCAACTCTGTGTGTTCACACCCACATAGTGCACGGTAAATCTTTATGGAATGCATCCTACGGTTTAGTTTATTTTTTTATGATAGAATATATATAATATATTTACAAAAAATAATTTTTTATTGAAGATTTTATTTTTTAAAAATAAAATCAGTAGTTGACCGTGAGAGATTTAATTGTGCACTTCGTATGAAGTACAATATATATATATATATATATATGTACTATATTGTACGAAAATGTTATAGAGTGTACTGTGACGTTTTTAACCTTGAAAGTTAATGGTTAATATATTTTTTTAGTTTAAAAAATAATAAACTTGATCCAATATCCCTAAGGTTTAGTTTATTCTTTTAGGGTATAATATATAAAATATATTTAGAAAAAATAATATTTTAAAAAAGATTTTATTTTTAAACCGATGTTGACCATTAATTTTAATTGTTAAAAACTTAACATTGCACTCTATTACATTTTCATATATATATATATATATATATATATATAGAGGAAGACTGTGGTGTGTTACGTAGCACAAAAATTGGTATGCTACTGAAGGAAAAGGTAATGGCAATTTTTTGCGACGTTTTTACAAATTGAAAAAAACCAATGTCGCAGAAGATTACCGTTACTTTTTCCGTCAGTAGCATACCAATTTATGTGCTACATAGCACACCATAGTCTTCCTGTATACATACACACACACACACACACACACACACACACACACATATATATATATATATATATATATTAAAGTGCACTCCATACAGAGTGCACAGTTAAGTATCTAACAGTCAACATCTAATTTTATTTTTAAAAATTAAAATCTTCAATAGAAAATTATTTTTTAAAATATACTTTATATATTCTACCCTAAAAAAAATAGTTAATCGTTAACTTTAACAATTAAAGACTTAACAATGCACTTTATAGCATTTTCATGTATACATATTTATATAGATATATATTTATATAAAAGAAAATGCAATAGAGTGTCTACATGGAGTGCATGGTTAAAAGTATTTAACAGTTAAAATTAATGGTTAACTTTTTTATTAAAAAAAAACAAAAAAGAAAATCCAATACCGCTAGGGTTTATTTTTCCTTTTAGGATATAATAATATATAAAATATATTATAAAAAATAATTTTTTTATTAAATTAGATGTTGACCGTTAATTTTGAATGTTAAAGATTTAACCATGTACTTTATACCTAGTGCACTCTATAGCATTACACTATATATAT
>JAOXNR010000172.1:0-11486 GCA_028571225.1 Parsonsia alboflavescens | reverse complement strand
AAGAGAAAATCTGCCCTTTGTCTTCGGAATTCCTCGAAAGATCAATCTTGAGTTGTTGTCTTCTTCTTTCTTGTCTCCTCTAAGACTAAGACAAAGGGCCTATTTATAGGAGTAAAAGGACTCCTTACAAATAAGTAGTAATCTAAAAGGATTCTAATAATAAGATAGAAACTAATTAGAAAACGAATTAGTATAGGAATAAATAATCAAATCCTAATAAAACTGAAAGTCTATGATATGTCCCACGGTCAACAAACTTGGTCAATCAGTAGTCTCCAACTCTAATCCGATGAATAATGTGTCGGAACAGTGTCACCAGTGAACAGTACTGCCGGAACAGTGCCTCAACAACAATTTTGTTAAACTCATGAGTGTTTTTCAACCAAACTCATAATTAAGCTAAGTTACATAAGAAAATGGCATAAAAAGATTATAAAACTTAGCATAATTATATGCAAATCAGTGGTTAAATAATGATACCGAGGTTAGGGTTTCAGAGCGGTGCTGGGTGGAATTCTTGTTTGGACCTCAGTATTCTAGTACCATCCACTGTGATGTCGTCCCAATGGATGCCTCTCATTTGCTACTCGGCAGGCCATGGCAATACGACAATCATGTGACTTATGATGGATTCACGCACTGTTATACTATCAACTGAGGGCCAAAGAAAGTGATACTTCAGCCCATGCGAGAAGGAATGGTTGACAGTAAGAAGACAATTATCTGCCCGCCACGGAAGGAATTTGAAGAAGAGGTAACTGAGTCCGAGTTTTGTTTTGCTTTAGTAGCGATTGACTTGTTGACATCAGACAGTAGTGAGGTCGAGAAGGAGATTCCAGAACAAGTTCAAGAGTTGTTGACTGAATTTGCAGACTTGTTGCCAGAAGAGTTACCGGCTGGGTTGCCTCCGTTGAGAGATATCCAGCATCAGATAGATCTAATGCCGGGTTCTATCCTTCCGAATAAAGCGCATTGCCGAATGTCCCCACAGCAACATGAGGAGCTGAAGCGACAAGTTACAGAGTTACTTGATAGAGGATTTATCCGGGAGAGCATCAGTCCTTGTGCGGTGCCTGCTTTGTTGGTACCAACGAAGGATGGCACATGGAGGATGTGCGTGGACAGCCGTGCCATCAATCGGATTACGATCAAGTATCGGTTTCCGATTCCACGATTAGATGACATGTTGGACCAGCTTAGTGGAGCGACTATCTTTTCAAAGATAGACTTGAAAAGTGGCTACCATCAACTCCGAATCAAACCTGGAGATGAGTGGAAGACGGCTTTCAAGACGAAGGATGGGCTCTTCGAGTGGCTGGTCATGCCTTTCGGTCTCTCGAATGCGCCCAGCACATTCATGAGGGTCATGAATCAGGTACTTTGACGATATACTTGTGTATAGTCGGGAGAGGGAAGAACATCTGCAACACCTACAGTTAGTTTTGGCTACATTGCTAGATCACAGTTTGTTTGCCAATCGGAAGAATGTAGTTGGATGGTTGACAGGATTGTATTCTTGAGGTATGTGGTTTTGGTAAATGGGATTCAACAGGATGATGCTAAGATTCAGACAATCCGTGACTGGCCAATACCAAAGAATGCAACAGAGGTTTGGTCTTTTCATGGATTAGAAAGTTTCTATTGACGGTTTATCAGGGATTTCAGTGTGTTGATGGCACCCTTGACTGATCTTTACAATGGCAAGGTGTTTGAATGGACAGAAGCGGCTCAAGAGGCATTTGATGTGATAAAGGAAAAGCTGACGAGTGCCCCAGTACTTGCCTTGCCGAATTTTGATAAGGTATTCGAAGTGGATTGTGATGCTTCAAAGGTGGGCATAGGAGCGGTTCTGAGCCAGGAGGGATGGCCAGTAGCCTATTTCGGAGAAAAACTTGGAGGACTGAAGTTGAACTATTCAACTTATGATGTCGAGTTTTATGCCATAGTCCGACCTCTTCAACATTGGTGGCATTATTTGATGCAGTGGGAGTTTGTGTCGTACTCTAACCACCAGGCTTTGAAGTTTCTTTAGGGGCAGCATCGACTTAGTGATAGACATGCCAAGTGGGTGTCAGCACTTCAGGAGTTCACATTCACCTTGAAACACAAGTCAGAAGTCGCGAATAAGGTGGCTGACGCATTAAGTAGATGATGGTTGTTGCTTAACATGATGTGGGTTGTAACCTTGGGATTTTAGGGATTGAAAGAGCTGCTAAGGGATGATGCAGATTTCGATCCTATTGTGAAGGCTGTAAAGCAACAGGAACGGTTTGACTATGTACGTCATGATGGCTATCTTTTCCGAGGTAACTATTTATGTATTCTTGATACATCGTTGAGATTATTGCTTGTTCAGGAATTGCACTAGCAAGGGCACTTCGGCAAAGACAAGACAGCCGGCTTGATCAAGAAGAAATTTTACTTTCCAGGAATTGACAAGAGTGCCCAGGATTACGTTAAGCGATGTCGAGTTTGTCAAGTGTCGAAAGGATGGGTTTGCCGCGAACTCAGAAGGGGTTTGACAGCATCATGGTCATGGTGGATAGGTTCAGCAAGATGGCTATCTTCATTGCTTGCAAGAATTCCATGGATGCGAGCAAAATTGCCAACTTGTATTTTGGAGATGTGGTGCGGAGATTTGGGTTGCCAAGGAGTATCCTGTCAGATCGGGATACCAAATTCAAGAGCCACTTTTGGAGAGAGCTTTGGAAGCGCATGGAGACTACTCTGAAGTTTAGCAGTCCATACCATCCACTGACGGAAGTGGTGAATCGCACCTTGGGGAACATGTTGAGTTCACAGGTTAAATCTTTTGGGACTTGGGATTCTGTACTTGTGAAGATTGAGTTTGAATTCAACTGCTCCGTGAACATTTCCACCAAATTTTCTCCATTTCAGATTGTTTTGGGGCGAAATCCGAGGGGTCCTCTCGACCTTGCTATTCCTAATCATGGTTCGGCTCCAAGGAAGCTGCAGGATCGTCTGGTTGATCTATAGTCCATTCATGCAACTGTCAAAGCAAACTTGGAGGAAGCTTATGCTCAGTACAAGTTGCACGCGGATCAGACTAGGTGAGATGTCCAGTTTGAGGTAGGTGATCTGGTTTGGGTCTCTTTGTCCAGAGAACGATATCCTGTTGGTGAGTATCATAAGCTCAAGGATCGGAAGGTAGGACCATGCCAAATCTTGGAGAAACTTGGTGTTAATGCTTACCGAGTCGAGTTACCGGACGAGTTCAGCATCTCCAATGTTTTTAATGTGTAGTATCTCACGGCTTTCCACGGAGATAATCCGAGCTTGAGGACAAGCTCCGTTCAGGAGGGGGAGCCTGACGCAAAGCTGGTTGCTGATCAAGGTGATTCAGATGCGGGGCAAGTTTCGGTTCCACAATCAGCTCTACGACGTTCAGAACGTTTGAAGAAGAGGACGTGAGCTATCTAAAATACCGAATTGATGTCGGGCACGATTCCTGAGGTGACTGAAACAAGCTCAGATTGGGCTCAAATCTGACTGGGTGACCCAGAAAGGCCTAACGAACCAGAGACACTGCTATGCTGTGATGCAAGGCATTTTTTGGCCATCCAGAGTCATTTCGATGGAGCTTTTGGCAATTTTCTATTTTCAGTGGCATTGTCATAATTTTACTGTTTTTAGTGACAGTTTCATAATTTATTGTTTTTTTCTAAGGGTTTTTTTTTTTTTTGCAATTTCTTTACTTTTCGTTTCCAATTAGGGTTAGGCTTTGTTTTTGGTTTTAAGAGTTGTTTCGGCTGGTTGTTTTTCGACAGTTTTGATGAATTAAAGTTGCTTTTTTTCGGTTTTGTGATTTTCGACTACATCGAAATTTTGTTTTTCGCTTGATTTTAATTTCGTCTTCTAATTACTTGCATTGAAGTTTGATTAGAAGGAAAATTGGATCAAGTTCTTTTTCGTTTCTTGTTTTGCAAGTTTCTGAACAAGAACAAATCTTCATATTCTATTTCCGACTGCATCCATGGAGAGGCCAAAGAATCAAAATACGTTGAGTTAGATACAGTGCCTGTGAAGGGGACTCCAGCAAATCAGAGTGCATCTAAAGAAGATGTTCAAGATGAACCTATTATCAGTGAGGAGCCAGTTCAAGAGGAACACAATGACTCAGAGCAGACCAACAACTTTGACAAACCTGTTTTGAGGAGGTCCACATGTGTGAGAAAGCAGAAAGAAATATTTGATCCATCATCAAATATTGTTCCGAGTGATGTCCTGTACATAGATTCGGGAGAACCGGAGACCTATGATGAGGCAAAGAAAGATACATCTCATTTGCAGTGGGAGAGTATCATGAAAGACGAGATGAGCTCGTTACTTCAGAACAAGACCTGGGAGTTGACCAAGTTGCCAGTAGGAAAAATGGCCTTATTAAACAAATGGGTGTACGAGATCAAGAATGAAGCTGATGGGAGTATCAAACATAAAGCCAGACTTGTAGTCAAAGGTTTTTCTCAAAAGGAAAGGATTGACCACTCTGAAATTTTTTCACCAGTAATGAAGATGACATCAATAAGAGTCTTGCTAAGTATTATTGTCGTAGAGGACCTTCATCTCGAGCAATTAGATGTAAAATCAACGTTTTTACATGGTGACTTAGATGAAGAACTGTACATGGCACCAATGTTTTCAGAACTAGATTGGTCTTCGAATCGGAAAAGTTATTGATTCAAGGTTTAATGGTTCAACCGGTGATTGAACCGGTTAATTTAATAATTAAAAAATATTTATTTTATAGATTGAAATATATCAAAATAATATAATTTATTTTCAAATTAACAATATATATACATAAAATAAATGAAAAGAACATGAAATAATTTAGATTAGTTCATAACTAACCATAAAAATCTATAAATATAAAGAATATAAAGCATTTATTTATAACAAAATATAAAGAATTTAAATTAAAACTAAGAGGCCACTGAGCATATTAATGGGAATAAAAATCTTAATAGGGATTTTGGTTATTTAACAGAATTAAATTGACCCTGGTTATCATTTTACCAACAATTTTTTTAAAAAATTTTTTAATAACTGTACATTTGATGAACGCAAAGGGCCAAAAGAGGAGACAGTGAGGTGACGTTGGAAAAAGGAAAAAGAAAGGACCAGACTTTTGGCCACTTTCAGAGATTGAGTTGTAAATCAGAAATGCAAATGCAAGGGATTATCTTAAAAATTTAGGCCCAAAATCAAAAAAACCCTTCTCCTTCGTACTCTCGCCGTTTTTTCCCCTTTCTCTTTGTCTTGCCGCAGCTCTTCTTCTTCTTCTTCGTCGTCGAGAGCAGAGAGCAGGGAGCTTTGTTGGTTTGAAGTTAGAACGAGTGAGAAGAAGATAAAATTTTGGGAAAAAGAGAAGTTAGGTCAAAATGTAAAAATTGATGTTGTTTATTTATCAATTCAATGTATTAAGTTTTTAATTTTAACAATTTAGTATCAAATTTTTTAGAATGGTAATCGACCGGTCCGATACCAAACCGACCAGTCCACTGGTTCACCAGTTGAACCATCCGGTTTGCAATGGTTTGATGAAAGCATGTCGGTTTCTGAAATAATCGATTTTTATCCTCAAATCAGACCAATCAACTGGCCAGTTCTTGGTTTGATCGACTGGTTCAATCCGATCTACAAATCATTGCATGGCACAACCTGAAGGTTTTGAGGTCAAAGGTAAGGAGCACATGATATGTCGCTTCAAGAAAAACTTGTATGGCTTGAAACAAGCTCCGCGACAATAGTACTTGAAGTTTGATGGTTTCATGGAAGAAAAAGGATTTGCACACTGTGAGTCTGATCATTGTGTCTATTTTCGCAAGTAAAGCGATGGTGATATTGTATATCTCTCTTTGTATGAGGATGAAATGCTGGTGGCTAGTTCAAATATGAAGAGAATTGTTGAAGTGAAGAAGATGCTAGCATCACAGTTTGCTATAGGCCAAGAATATTTTAGGCATGAAAATCATCAAGGACAGGAAAAACAAGAAGTTATGGCTGTCACAAGAAGATAATATGCACAAGGTGTTGAAGAGATTCAACATGGACAAGGCAAAACCAGTTGCGACCCCTCTAGAGAGTCACTTCAAACTTTCCAAGGACATGTGTCCGAGCACTCAAGCTTTGAAAGATGAGATGGCAGCAGTTCCATATGCATCAGCAGTGGGACGTTTGATGTATGCCAAGGTGAACACGAGACCAGACATTGCACAAGCAATGGGAGTAGTGAGTAGATACTTGCAGAACCCAGGCAAAGAGCATTGGAATGTAGTGAAATGGATATTGAGATATCTGGCAGGTACACCAAATTACTCTCTTTGCTATGTTAACACATCCCTAGAATTGGAAGGCTTTGTGGATGCAGATCACTCGGGTGATCGAGATAGTGGTAAGAGTACCACGGGAGATATCTTTATAGTTGCAGGTACAACAGTGAGTTGGGTATCTCAACTGCAGAAAGTGGTGGCTCTTTTGACGACAGAAGCGGAGTATGTGGTGATCACAGAAGCCTTCGAGGAAATCATGTGGTTACAAGAGTACATGGAGGAACTACATTGAAAACAGCCAATCAGTATATTGTGGAGTGATAGTCAAAGTGTAGTGCATTTTGCTAAGAATGCAGTGTGTTACTCAAGGACGAGACATATCAAGAAGCGTTATCACTTCATCAGGTCAGCTTTGAAGGATAATGAGTTGAAACTACAAAAGATTGATGGCTCAAAGAACCCTGCTGATATATTGACCAAGGTAGTAGACAGAGAAAAACATATTTTCTGTACTACCACCATTGGGGTTACTCCATGTTAATTGATGAGGAGTATTACAGAGGCACAAGTTGCTTGGTGCGAACATGTTGTTTTCTGTTGCAAAGTTGCTTGGTGCATCAGGTATATTTATCTTCAAGTGGGAGATTGTTGGCCGGCGAAGCCAAATATATTGCAAACGGAATTCGAGACTCGTGAAGGATTCGACATGGAGAGATTCCATGACGAAGAGAAGAGAATCTGATACGGAAGGAATTCAAGATTCGAGACTTGAGAGAGGGATTTCAAGACAGAAGGAAATATATATAAAGGAAAATTCTGCTATGAGTAAGTGCGAACAGAGAGAAGAATAGAATAGACACAAAATAGAAGAATGAGAGGCGGGAAAAGTGTAGAGAGGAGAAAGGAGAAGAAAAATTGAGGGTTAGATTTTTCATTGAGAGTTCTCACTCCTTTTGTACTTTGATCTTGAGAGAAGATCATTTTTGTACCTAAACTCTTCTGTCTAGTGAAAATTTGCAGAGTGCCTCCATACGGAGATGTAGTCCTAGTTGGGTGAACTTCGAAAACAAATCTTTCTGTCATACTCGTTCTTTATCTTCCTAGGTGTGAATGATTCATTGCTGGTTGAAGAAGTTGGCACAAGAGGATAGTTATCCTTACACCATGTTCAAAATCACCATGATGAATTACAATCTGAAATAAATATACCAAGCATAAAATGAACAGGATAATAGATTGACAGTTATAATGAAGTGTGACTGTTTCATTAGAAGTGGGAATAGCAACCGAGTACAATTTGAGACATGATGACATATTCAAGTTCAGTATTATGTTAAAGCAACAAGTAAACTAGGAGAGGAGAGCGACAACAGTATAAAAGCGAATATTTAGTTACTGTATTTGCTCAGCTGGAGGTTAGAAATGAACACCTAAGTTCCATACAATTAATTGAACCTTATTTACAAAGGCATTTAACCAATAAGTTAAAACACAAAAATATACAATTAATCCCTTCAATATCCACAAATGTTTATAAAAAGAGAAGAAAAAAAAGTAGAATACCAACACTGCAGAAAGAATATTATATCTAAGCACAAATTTTATTGATGGAATGTACTCTGTCAAACCAATAAACATGGAGGTAAATTTATTGATGGTACTACTCTATCTATAGAATTAACTGAGGCAAATATACATATTATATCAACATATTTACCAAGAGCCAAAAAATGTATACCTTTGAGCCGCCCTCAGTTATTCGAGTAAGTGCAATGAATCCTGCATACCTCTTCCGCCATTCATTCGAAGTGAGTCCCAACCATTTCCTTCACCCAAATAGGATAGTGTCTCAGAGGAAGAAAAAAAAAAAAAAAGGATCGCCATGCAAAGCAATAGACGAGAGCTTCAAACTTCCATGGAAAAAGATGATGCATGTTTTCATAAAGAAACAATAGACTTCCACCAAGGATATTCTAATTTGATATCATCTAAATCCTTCAGCAATCCATAATTCTATTTTAACGAAATTCATTAGCCATCAACAATAATAATCACTTATAACACAAAATATCTTCATCTAAACAAAGAAAACATGGTTTCAAGAAAAATGTAAATTATTCTTGTCCAGTAGATCACTAAAAATTCCCAATCAAATGCCTAAGCGGTGATAATTTTCTGAAGCCCGTCATGCCGACCAAACCAACCACATGCCTGTAAAAGTAGAACCTCAACAGCATCAAATCTTGGGGTATAATTATAGCCCAATTGGTGTATACCATACACCACAGATCAATACTTTGTAACGAGCGCTTTAAATTGGGATATCACACTGGCCAGGAAAATTAAGATCGAAGGAGAAATCCAAGTTCAAAAATAACAAGAGCAAACATGGAACCCCATTACTGTTCACCATTCCAACACCATTCATTACATATCTCATATCGAAATGTCATGAATTGACCCGCATTATCACATGGTTATATCAAAAGTTAATACGAACTACACCCGAACCTTCATACCCATATTACTATCACCGTTTACTAACTTAAGCATTAGAAGAGTATTGAGACCCCCCTCTATTCTTACCATTTACCTACATCCGGAACACAAACTACCCACTGGATCATTTGGCGTCCACTATTAATTTGATAAGAAAATTTTAACTAATTTAGGAAATAAGATATTCATTTCTAGACAATTCAAAATAGAAATAGGATATTCAATTTCAAATGGAAGTAGGTAGTATTTTTTTAGAGACAAAATTTAAGATTTTAGTTTTATTTAGAAGTTTAAAATAACATTGAACACTAAAAGTCTATAATTTAACTCCAAAATTTTCATCATTAAAAATGAGGAAGATTGATATTTTTAGTCCCCAAATTTTTTATTTTTACAAGTTTGATCCTCTACTTTTTTTTTTTTTTTGACTTTGATCCATATCCATTTGTTTTAATTTTTCAGTCCTCCATCTTTTTTTTTTTACACCATTGGTCCAAAAGATCTAAAAACATGTTTTTGAGAGTTTTTTAACCAATCAGAGAGTGGTATTTTAGGAATTTCACATGGTAGATTGTCATCTTTGATCCTCCATCTTTTTTTCCCCCTTCACATTTGGTCATAAATGTTTTACTTTATCTTTTTTGGTCCTCCACCTCAATTTAATTTATCCCTTTTTTTAACATAAATAAATTCTAATCTAATAATAGATGAGGTTGTTTTGCAATTCAAGTAAGCTTATCAATTTTACAACAATATCGTGGTTATTATATGTTTTTACCTACACATTTTCTCCCAGGCAAAAATTACTTATTTAATTAAAAAAAATGTTAATTATGAAATATTTATATAAAGAATTTACCTTTTTAATTATGTTTAAAATAGAGACTTTATCTTATCCACCATCCTTGATTATAATTGATAGAGCTGGAAACCTTTATTATTTAAGACGTGGATAAAATAGAAGCTTTAAATCAATGTATTGTCGTATGGGAAAGAATTTTATTAGATCTGCTAGTTAGGAATATTGTTTGAAAGAGAAGGATCACAACGCTGGAACGTGATCAAATGCCTAGTAAACAAATCAGATCACCAAGAAAATAATATACATAATGAAGGCCTAGTATTATTTGAAATGCATAATTATTGTGAACCTTTTACTATGGAAGGTGGAAAAGGAAACGACCAAGAACTATTAGGATTTATTATTGTTATTACTAGTATAGAAACCCGTGCACTGTGCAAAAAGTTATTAATAATAGTTATATAAATTATGAAATAAAAAAATAAAAAATAAAAATGCATTTAAGAAAAAATAATTTAACATGTCATCAACTATCAATTCAAAATAAAATTTATCTCAAATTGAAAAATGAGAAATACTCATATATAATTTTCAATTACTTTTTAGAAAAACTCAATTAATTAAATTTATACTTTCTTCGTTATTATTTATAAATCACTAGAACTAACTTTTATTATCACTAATTATAAGTCATTATTGTTAGTTTATTAGGTAGTTGACACTGAGTTTTTCCTTTATTACCTGTGTTTGAGCTATCCATCTCTCTCTCTTTCCAAAACTCTCTCTCCCTTCACATCTTGTATAAAGGGCATTTTAGTAAAAAAGATTTTCTTAATTTTACAAAATGACGATTAATGATTTATAAATAATGAATGAGTATTAGTTAATACGTATGTATGTATATTTTGTACCCTTTTAATTCTTTTAAAAAAAGAAATAATGTAGAGTTTTACATGATTTTAATTAGAAGCTGATAAAACCAAATTGTTTCAATTCCTTAATATACATTTGGTTGTAGATAAATATTAGATTTTGGATTTTATAGCCCTTCTTTTACACCATTTTCTACACTACCCAATAAAATAATATATATTACGTGATTATTTGATCTAAATAGATTCAAATAAATTCTATATATATATATATATATATATATATTAATAGAAAAAAGAACATCTTCTAAAAAATAAACGTATAGTTTTTTATATATTTACTATAAATATTTTCCAAAAGCAAGAATTAAGTTAAATTTTAACTAATTATTTAATTCAGAATTCTTATATTTTTGAAGCTCATATATGAAAATGTGACATTTTTTAATTTATGTGAAGATTATTTTCTTTTCAATTAATTTAATTAATCATATAGTTATAATTTATTTTCTAGAGCTTTTATATATATATATATATATTTATTTATTTATTTATTTATTTATGTAAAGTCTTTGATTCTTGAAAATCTTTTAAATTGAATTTTTACACATAACAAATATAGCTTAATATTTTTTTCTTTATCTCTTTAGAGGCCTTATTTGATCTGATCTCTCTAATTATATCTTTCCCTAACTTTAATATTTATCTGGTGAGAAAGAGAACGTAAAAAATTTGAGCATAATTAATGTGAAATGAGAGATCCAAAGCCCTTCAAAGACTCATTACTCCTATATAAAAATTATAAATTAAAGTTTATTGAATGTCTTTAATTATACTCAAATTTTTTACGTCCTAAAAATCAAAAGTTTATATTTCAAAACTTTATTAACGTCTTAAAAATCAAAAGTTCCCTGTTTATCTTTTATATATGTATTTTTTTTAATAATTAGTAATCTATATCACAATTTGGAAAATTTATTTTTTAATTATTCAATGAAATGAAAATTTTAATATTTACTC
>JAOXNR010000171.1:0-11489 GCA_028571225.1 Parsonsia alboflavescens | reverse complement strand
GAATGTCATCCTCAATATATTCCTCATTACTTTTCCCATTGCGTCTATATATTGGAATATTCATCGGAATCCTTGGAGGATTTGGAGAAGATTAAATTTTCTGTATATCTATATATTTAATATAGCTCTTAGTGAACCTAAGATGAAAACCCAATATTCAAAATAAATAAAGTCTGACTTATTCAAAATTAACAGCTATATATAATATGGTAAGTAACTGCTTATAATCATTTCTTAGAAAAAGAATTAAGGAACAATGAATGGAAAACATAAGTATGACAAGAAGAATTAATTAATAAGGTGCACACAAGAATGGAATGGATCGAAGGAAGAAAGATGAATATATATATATATATATATTTATATCAAATTTGACTAATAAAACCTAGTTTATATTGATCAATTTTATTAGGCAAAGACAAATAAGATGAAGTTACTAAAATTGAAGGTTTCCCAATGGAGCCAATGGGATGCATCGATCGATCAACGGTAAGTGAAAAGAATATACTATACTTCCAGCTGCAGGCATGGACAAAATTAGCAACAATTAAAGTTCACACTAACAAAAGATTATACAATTAGGAAGCAAATGTTTCCTTTCCATGCAATTGTGTTGAGGTTTTCAACTACAATTCCCCTTTAATTTTATTTCGTATGATCCATGAGGGGTATTTTGTCTTTCTTTTTCTCTTGGGGTTTACTTGGCTTTTGAAGATCGTCGGCTCCCTAATTTAGACCAAAAACACAGGCGAAGTCCATCTCGTTAGTTATCTCCTTTCTTTACTAATAATTTTCAGCTCTTTCTTGAACAACATCTGGTCTTTGTTTTTCTTTCCCCACTCGATAAGGTTAAGGTTGTGTAAAGAAATGCATATATTTTCAAAAGCCTGCCTAAGAGGGAACACTGTCTTCTTGTTTTATATGAACTTTAATTTCAAAGGTAAAAAAGACATGGGACAAAATCATAGATAATTAAATAGTTGTTTCTTGAAATACTCAAATTAATTATTATTTTATATTGTAGCTTAAAAATGGTTTCTTTTTAAAATAAATTTCTTTAAAAAGTTAGCAATCAATTCGAGAACTGAGTATGTACATAAAAAATCCTCATTAGTCCCTTCGGAGGACAATCCTCTGAATCGAGTGGTGAATGTTCCCAGATTAAATCTCTCCAATACCTTCTTGAATTGAAACCTATTTACATCCATGAATAGCAGCTGCAGACTAAAAAGAAAAAAGTAATAAAAGAAAAAAAAAAAATCCTAACGCAAGCATGCTCTTTGCACTATCTTCTTAGTCTTTACAGATATTTGAACATGATTTGGTGAGAAATTTTATAATGTATGATTATTATGGTCCTTAGTCATAAACTAATAATTAGTGATATTTTAGCACTATTTAAATTCACAATTTCTTTTGATTCATAAGAAAGAAAAAGATAGCAAGTAGAGGGCGCGCATGTGCAAGTATCATCTTTTGACTTCCAATACACATGTGATATCATTGGACATTTTTTAGGTTGAATTTCAACCTAAAAGCCTACCGTCTGTTGTTAAGGATTGTTTGAAGATAAATCACAAAATATATCTTAATAAATCTATACTATATTTATCAATTTAAAATTAAATTTACCATATGCTTGTTCTTTTAATTACTAATTTATACCCACAAAAACACATCATTGAACATTTATAGATCACTTTGATGCGTTCAAAGACTAGAACAGTCAGAAAATCATTTGGAAGATGGACAATAAAATTAACTAATTTAGGACAATATGTATATTTAGGAATAACAAGCAGCCCATTTTCTTTTTCTATATATACATGATGTTCAATTTGGATGTGCCAGAGAAGAATACACATCACATGGTGGTATATATGTATATGTATTAATAATTACAACATTTTCTTGAAAATTTTTGTACTATTTGGAATTTTCCAAATGGAATCTTTTATGCTTATCTTGGAAGCTAAATGTATTAGCTATTCTTTTCTGACTAGGAATCTCATTGGTCTTTCTTCTTACCGCTTAAATTGAAAGTTTAGTGACTATGAGAAGTAGTTAAAAAAAAAAAAAAAAGAGACGAACTGTATATATAATTATATATATATATATATATATATATATATTTATATTTTCAAAAAGGACTTCAAAATTTTCTTAGACTTTTTCCCCCCTAATAACTAATCTCAAAATTTTATCCCAAACAAATTATTTGTCTATATTTTAAAGTATGTGAAGAAGTCACTCCAAATAAATTGAAGGTCTATTTATAATAAAATATGGAAATGAAATTTTTGAAAAGTGAAAGCATGTATATGCTTCCCAAACATAATGCTTCAAGATTCACATCCATGATATCTGATCTCTCCATCATAAGCCAGACTTCTTTATCATTTATGCAAATCTTGCTTGTTAACGTCCCTATGATTATTATGAGACTTCCATTTAGTTGGCCTATTTTTTTTTAATAGTGTTTACTCCCTCTATCTGTAATCGAATGTCACATTTTGATTTTACTAAAAATTAAACACTGTGTTCCTCTACATTATTATAATAATAGTGTGATATTTATATTAACAGTTGTAAATCATCAAATTAAAGAGGTCATGAATGGAAATTTATTTTAAAAAATTACTTATATTTCAAAATGAGACATTCCAACCCACATGCAAAATTGGAAAATGGGACATTTAATTTTGAATGAACGGAGTAATTTTTCTTATCACTAATTATAAGTTATTATTGTCAGTTAATTAGGCAAATGAATTTTTTTTCTATATTATCCCTCTAATGATATTTAGTGAAATAGTGTTCAAATTTCTGAAAGAATAATTAGAGGACATATAAGGAAAAAAAAAATTCCTTAAATTTTATAAAATGATGACTAATAACTTAATTATATTTAGTGATGGAAGGAGTATATGTGAAACATACGTTGCCTTTTTTATTTAGGAAGAAATGATTTACTTTCTATAAAATGCATATTTAATTTAAAAGAATAAAATGGTCAAATTAAAATTCAGGTCGGAATACAAATCACACTTTTTACTTGGATCAATGCGATAAGGTTGTCACATTCAAATATGGCATAGTCAGCTTTGCCTAAAGCTAAAAATGACGATTAACTTGATGGTCTTATCCAAAATTGACTCTTCAATTTCCTCAATAGAATACTTATTTTCTAAGGAAATCCAAAGATTCAGTCAGTCAAGGCCTATGCGAAGACTAGTTCCAAGTTCAACCACCTCCGGCGCCGCAACGGTCGAAAAAAGAAAATCTCCGACCATATCTATTTGTAATGGGGCAGCGGCACGAGAGAAATACCCCTCTCGTTTCTATTTCAGGAAATCCCTGGAAGGGCGCCCCCACGAGCACGGAGACGAGATCCCCCACCCGGCCACTTGGACGGACTTCTCCGTCTGATAACCCACGTGCCACATTACTACTACCATATATATTAATTGCCTGGTAAAGTTCGGAAACCAAACGTTAACGTTATCCGTTAAAATCTCCTCCTTATCGTCTCCCAGTAGAGACTCCACATGTAAAGATCGGCGAGTATTTGGATGAGTCCGCGCACCGCATGGATAATCTATCCGTTTTTGTAAAGCCAAAGGGAGAAGTGTGTTAGGTTTGGGTCCTGTAAAGTTTAATACTTACTCGGTGGACTTCCAATCTTATAATATACTAACAAAAAAAAATTTATGTGTTTTAAAATTATTTTTATAGATATTTTATTAATTATACCTTAAAAATAAATTAAACTCTAATAATACTTGATCTTTTAAAATACGAATATATTTTTTATTGATATATGCTAAGCTAAACCTTTCATGTATTTTGGATTTTACAAATATATATATATATATATATATATATATATATATATATAAGTTTTTTATTATTTTATGTACATCAAAAAACAGTTTAGAACCTAAAAAAGAAAGAGGCCTAACTCGAAAATAAAAAATTATTGGAGGATTAAATTTGATAATTTACTTAAGTTTAATCTATGCTAGAATTTTAATAACCAAAGTGTATAAATATTAAGGTTACTTTGAGTAGGGAAAAGTCTCTTACAGGTGAAATCTTCCACTGGTTATAGAGGTCCTGTATCAGCAAGATGTAAATTGATTGACATGTATGTATGAATTGTGGCCCTATGTCAGCAAAATGTAACTTGAGGGATATATACGAAGTGGTAGAGGATAGAAGGAGATGATTATAACAAATAGACTGTCAATTTGAAATATTACCCTTACCAAGACGATCATTTGCTGAATCAGTTTGAAACATTATCCCTATTGAGATTTGAATCCTCAGCAGTCAAAAGGCTTCCTCATATCACTTCTATCATGTCAGCTCATATATGCCATCGAGGGCTAAATATTAAGGTTACTCATTCTAGCCATGGTACGAAGCGGTGAGATGTATCCGACGTGGGATATGAAAAAGGTTCACTTACCCGTACTAGAAAAAGACAAAAGGAACCGAACCCCACCTAAGAAAAGATCGTTCAAATTAAGGGAACTAAAAATTCTGGTAAAGTTGAACCAGGTGAGGTTCAAATTCAACCTGGTAGGTCTTCAACAAATGTTGGGCCTTTCTGAGTCTGGCCCAATAAACTAAACATTTTTCTCTTCTAGCCGAGGAAGATATTTAATTACGTGGAGAGTCGTGTGAATTTTAAAATTTAAGATGTTTAAAAAAAAAAAAAATTTCAGAGAGACGTGTTTGGACTGCATAATTAGCAAAACACAAAATTCAGAATTTTCAACCCAGTTCATATTCCGTTCACAACATATTAAACAATAAAAGGAAAAAGAAAAAGGAAAATTCCCCCCCTTTTTTTTTTTTATTAGTTTTAAAGATTTTTAGGTAGTGACCGTCTTAAAGTTCGTGAAGGAAATGGAAGAAGATAATAAAATGACGATGATGAAGCTTCGCTGTTCGCACGCACTTTCGGAGCATGTCCAGTTCGGTGCCACGTATCCAAAGCTTGACATTTCAATATCCCTCTACTATGATTGGTTGATTAAACAAATAGCAGGAGTACCAGTACTGCTATCATTTTTCATAAAATTTTAAAAATTTTGTTTGTTGGTTTTAAGGGAAGTTCTTGCGTAGGTCAATTGTAAATCGAGGAGTGTACATAAATTGGTAAAAGAAAGGAGGAGAGGACGTAATGGGTACATGAGTTGGTAGAGGATAGGAAGAGAGGATACAACGGATGAGTTGCCATCTCGGGATAAAACATTTGTCACGATAGTCACTTGCTGAATCAATTCGAGATAATGCTCGTACCTCCACCTGCTGTTGGAGTTAATCAAACCTTTCACTCCTGCCTTGTCAGTTCGCCTACGCCTATGGGAGCAAAAAAAAAAAAATTGTTCTAATCAATGCTAAAGGTAAATGCAAGAGTTTAAAATGAGAACTTTATCGATGTTTTAAATTTCATGTATTGGATAAATATATGCTTTTGACAATAACCTTATAATAGGTAACCGATCTCAAATTATAAGAGATTTCTATGTATTCTAATATATAATTCACGTGACTAACACATAATTTACCGAAGGAAAGAGGGAGCCTTGTTTGTTTATGAAAAGCAAGTTGCATCGAGCTATTTCAATCCCGTAGTATTTGATTTATCCAATGTTTTTTTTCTTTGGGCCTCATTTTATTTTTCCGGAAGAGGTTGAAAAAGATGTTCTCCAAAACCATTTGATTAATTTGGACTGTTCAGGATTTGTCTCAAAGTCAAATCCAGAAGGCTTTGGCCATTCAAACCAGCTGCTCTTTTAAGTGTTTCTCCATTAAAAAAATATACTCCCTTCATTTCGAAAATGAATGTTTCATATTTCATTTTGGATAGTTTGAAATCGAATATTTCATTTTTTTTAATTAGTAAAAATTTTATTAAAAAAAATTGATAATGTAATATGTTAATGAAGTGAATTAAACTCTTTTATTAAAATATTTATGAGTCAAACTAGGAAGAAGGGAGCAGTAGTAAACCAAATGTTTATCCAAATTAAACTTCACCCATATAGTATCGTTCTTATCCAAGATTCTTCTTGTTTCCACTCATGTTTCCATTTGAAGAATTCGAAGATGCCAAATGTTTGCATATACTACAAACAGGCAACTCAAACACCATTCTGTTCTGCAATAGGTCGAGGGTCTTCTTGTATCTTGTAGACTTTCTTTTTTTAAAATTTTACTCAACAAATATAATAATTTAAAAAACACAAATATGAGAATTATCTTTCTCATCAAAAAGTAACCTTGCATTAAGGTTAATCTATGAAAAAATCAATCGATTAAGGTTTTTATAATCTAATTTATACAAAGTCTAAGGCGAACCCTCCAAATGAACGAGTCAAAGTATTTGAATTCCATCTCTTTGATCAAAATTTCCCTTTTATCGACTTTTTTGTTTTCATAA
The DNA here is from genome assembly GCA_028571225.1 of Parsonsia alboflavescens. Lineage (NCBI taxonomy): Eukaryota > Viridiplantae > Streptophyta > Magnoliopsida > Gentianales > Apocynaceae > Parsonsia > Parsonsia alboflavescens. Next base: position 5,035 of record JAOXNR010000171.1, on the reverse strand, counting down.
TATTCGAGAAAATATTACTCCTTATGATTATTGAAAATGTCAGTTTATCCTGAGAATCTCGATGGGCTCCTACAAGTTTTATCCCTTGTTCTGTCTACATTATATATACTACTTTAGTACTTGTCTGAAAACCCATTTAAAAAGCCAAATCAACTGACTAAACTTAATTAAGCCCAATTCAACTCATCCAAAGATCAAATCTATGTCGGTATAATAAAACAAATGTCATTTTAATTACTTCGGAAAAAGAAAAGAAAAGAAAAGAGGGAAATCCTTTTGGCTTCCTCTAATTGAGATATATTAAAGAGATCAATTCAAAGATGATATTCTCTCCTTCCTAACCGACGTTCTTTAAAGGGTTGAAGATGCAGGCAATCTGGTCAAACAATGTGAAACAAAATACACACCCTTTCGTAAATAAATTCATCAATATAAGAAAAGAAAAGCAACCCCACCCTTTTTTTTTGGCCTATTATTCCCTATTTTAGCCCTTAATGAGGACGTATTTAACACATTTAACAGCAGAGTTAAAAGACATATAACTGGTACTGATAGCTTCACAAATTTAGGCACTGTTTCATTGGCGGCTGTACAATTCTGAATTGCCAACTCCCTTATATAGCCGTTTTTTCCGTCGGAGTACCGAGCGAAAAGGTCTCCATCGTTCACCGGAGAGACACATCCGGGGTTGGCTTTATTCGAGTTTTAGGTTTTCAGCTGTGTGTATGTGCATGCACCCTTTACAGAGGTTGGCCACAGAGATAGGAGATTTCAAGAACTCTCCCCTGCTAGAATATACTACAGATAGGATACATATATATCTAGATTTTCTCCGCTCAAAACGGGAAGAAAGTCTAATTAGCTCTTAATTATCACCTGGGCGGATCTAATTTTTCTTGAAGAATTGAGAAAAAGCTCTGAAGGGTCTCTATAATTAATCTATTAGGCTATTATTATCTTAGCAGGGCTCTGTTTTTTGGCAGATTTTATAGTTTTAAGGTGGAATTGTACATGTGCTTACTTATAAAAGTGGCGGACAGACGAGAGAGTGGCGATTATGTCAGATTTCCAGGAAGGAATAGTAGAGAAGGCACCACCGCTTCTACTATTAACCCCACAACAACAGAACCTATGTTGACGAGCAATCTTGAAGGTGGTCGGGCTCAGCAATTTCAAGAATCTTCTTTTCTTTCATTAGAAGAACTTCAACAACAGCAACAACTTGAGCACACCGATTATCTTTTATCGGGGTCGGGCCCAATGTTTTCTGGATACAGTCAATCGAGGGAGATGTCTGCGATGGTGACAGCACTTACGCATGTGGTTTCCGGGCAGAGGGCCGGCCAATGGAACTTTACTAGGCCGGAATTGAGCCCTGCAGCTACCACAGTACCTTCCTTTGCGGTGGCTGGTGGCTCTGTAATTCACTCCGCTAATTCTCCTTCCTCTGCCTATTCTTCTTCGAGTTCTGGCTCCTGGACTGGGCAGAAGAGAGGACGTGATCAGGAGGAAAGCGTTTCTGGATATCCAGAACGAGTTTATAGAAGTTTTGATGAGTTCAGAACTGGAGAGCCATCCCCTGCTAAAGCTGGTTAGTCTTGATCGGGAAAAAATAATTAAGATGATATAATTTTTAATTTATTTTATACTTACGGTATTACTTTTATCAAGCAAAGCAAATTGAGTAAATTATGTCTTTTGTTTACAAACAAATTTGCTCATCTCTTGACTTTTCATCATCAATTTTGAAAGATTCTTAAAAACTTCTCCAAACTAGCCAAGTCCATATTCTGTTTTGATCCCAAGTTCCTTGCCTCTTTTCTTAAAATAACAATATGACAAATGCTGCATATGATTACGTCTTATGGTTTTCAAGAAGGGAAAAAAAAAAAGGAAAAAGAATCATTTTATGTTTGCTTTTTGCATGCAGTTCTAAGCTGTGAATAGTGTTCTGTTCTATTTCTACCATGAATATATTATAATTTTTGCATATGATCTCAAGTTGTCATAATACATTTGCAATTCTTGGATGTTTCTTAAACGGTGATTAATATTAAATTCTTTTTTCTTTTTTTTGTCATTTCCCAGCTCATGAAGAAGCTGGTAGTACAATCGCACCTACCACCACCTCCTCAATCGTTACAAATCCCGTTCAAGGACAAAGTCAACCGGCAGAGACAGCAACAGCACCAGCAGCTTCTTCTATCGAGGAGACTGGGGAGAGGAGGAGAAGGTACAGAGGAGTTAGGCAGAGGCCATGGGGGAAATGGGCAGCAGAAATAAGGGACCCACACAAAGCAGCAAGAGTTTGGTTAGGCACATTCGATACCGCGGAGGCCGCCGCCCGAGCATACGATGATGCTGCCCTGAGATTCAGAGGCAACAGAGCCAAACTCAACTTCCCAGAAAACGTTCGATTACTGCCACCGGTGCAAGCTTCTCATCATCATCAGCTGGCGGCAGTCACGACACTTCCGGCAACACATTTTACGGTGCCTCCACGCCCAGCGGTTGCACCTGCTCAACCGGTAACCTTCCAAGCTCAGCGTCCTTACCAGACCCCGGACATTGCCAGAGACTACATTGAATACTCACAATTACTACAAAATCCCGGAGATTTCAGCGGCCAACAACAGCCCACCAGCTTGTTAGAGCAAATGTTCTACGCATCATCATTGGCTCTTCTGCATTCCCACTCATTGCCATCAAATACTTCGCCATCTTTTGCTTCTTCCTCCATTACATCTACTTCCTCTCCATCGTCATTTCCTCTGCTCTACTCCGATCAACACGGCCGCAGAAATTACTTCCAGCTGCAGCAGGGAAATCAAAATCAGGGTGAGAGCAGCTCTACTTTTCCTGCACCACCGTGGACTGGTTCCGATCATTATCCTTCATCCTCCAGCTAATTTCTTTTTCCCTTTTTTTTTTCTTTTTCTTTCCTTCCATAAATATACACATTATTATTATTATTTTTATTTGATGATGTACCGTGTACTTGCATGTAGGTTAGGCAGTATTATTGTGCTTGTTATTGCTGTCATTATTTTATAGAACCAATTTAGATTCATAGGGTTTAGGTGGAAAGAAAGATTAATTTTGATATAAGTTATTTCTTTGATTATCAAAGCAAGACATTATATTAAGATATAAAAATCATCAAATTTGACGAAGTATTACAAATTTGTCAATTCCCTTTTTTACCATTTAAAAATTTTCCATTAATGAGTCCTCTCCATGCAAACTCTCGAATTAATGTTTGAACGGAATGATCTAATTTGATTTCTTTTAATTTCACTGTGTAATTAAATAATTAACTATTATTCAGATTAGAACAATAAAGTTGTTGTCTTGCTTTGAAGAGTTCTCGTCGTGATGCGTAGCTAAGAGAATCACGTATGTACAGTTTTATAATTTTATTTTATTATCAGATGGTCTCCATCAGGTTCATATCCTAATGGCAGACGTAATCTCGCAATCAATATTCCAGAGAGAACCCTTGTTTATATCATTGTTAATTAAAACGACATAAAATTTTTGGTGGGGGGTTTTAGGGAAAGATTTCGACGGGACGAGGATCCAAGAACGAAGGCATTTGGAATCCTAAAAGGCCAAAGATAGATGTGATGTAATCCAGGATACGGACAAATTTGAGAGGATATTTACTAGCAATTTGCTTGTTCTAAAGTTAGAAGGTGTCCAGGATAACACCGCACAACGTATATTTGGTAAAGCATAAAATATTATGAGTCTGTATAAGTGGATGTATTTATTTATTTGTATTAAAATTTATTTTTTTTCATCGATCCTTAGTGTAAGTTAATTGAATCTATAAAGCTTGAAAGAGATTTGAGATTGTAAATAACACTCTCTCTATTATCAGTTATTTGAGCTTATTTTTCTTATATCTAATTATAAATTATTGATAGTTTAATAAATATTTTACCTTTTTTTTTATATATTATTATTGTTACCCATTATTTTTATAAATTTTTTTTTTTTTTTTTTTTTTTAATGTTCTTCTCTATATCGACATTTTGGGAGGGAAAAAGAAAACCTTAATGTTGATCAAACCAATACCAATGATTTATAAACAATGATAGATGAAGTGTCTTTTTATAACATAATCGACTCCTATCGTGTCTCAATCTGATCAATTGTCGAACTTGAATTTAATAATTTGATTAAACATTTTGTCGTAAGAGATTGTTACTTTGTAAATAATACTCTCTCCGTCACTAAATATAAGTCATTTTAACAAACTTTTCATATCATTAATTATAATTCATTATGATTAGTTATTTAGGTATTTGATGATATTTTTTCTATATTACTCATCTAATGATGTATGATAAAATATGATTTAAATTTTTGAAAAGGTGACAAGAGGACAGACATTTTAGGGAAAAAAAGAAAAGTTATCTTAAATTTTACAAAATAACGATTAACAACTTATATTATTTAGTGATAGAGGGAGTATAATTTTATTTGGAAGACAACCGTTTCAAGAAAGTTCTTTCTTAACTAAATATAAGTAACCTTTTCGTTGAATCACATGTATTCTAGAAAAAATTACCTTTCGATTTTCTTCTTCATCTTTATATTTAAATATATATATATATATTAAAAAAATCTTTTTAGTCATTCTTTTCAAATAATTATGCAAAAATCTCGAGATATATATATTAAGCAAAATATCCTTGTAATACACTGACGGTACTAAAGCTAGTTCTATTATTATAGTATAACAATAATAAAGGTGAAATCTTTAGGCTTTCTGTTTTAATTATTATTATTACATGAGGTGAATATATTCAATCGATCAACAAATATTTTCTTAATCAGTTTCCAAAAAATAAAAAATAAAAAATAAAAGTAACCTTCTCGTTATTATCATTTTGTTCGGAAACTGCTGATCCAATTTATACAACAACACGGGGAAGAAATTACCTAATAAGAGGGCATTTTCGGAACTTTGCCCAACCATGTCTTGGCGCCAAAGTTTCCCTCCATATATAATAGAAAAAAAACCACC
>JAOXNR010000170.1:0-11489 GCA_028571225.1 Parsonsia alboflavescens | reverse complement strand
ATAATTTCATTTTGGATTTTAAATATTATTATTATAAAATTTAAGTTGAATAGTTTTTTAAAAAAAGCTTAAAAGAGCCGGAAGCCAAGCTTAAACCAGCCAAAACAAGAGTTGAGCTAAAAAGAGCCGCGAGTCAAGCTTAAACGAGCCTAAACAAGAGTTGAGCTGAAAAGAGCCGCGAGCCGAGCTTAAACGAGCTTTAACTTGAATTTTCCAAATTTTTAAATGAGCCTGAGCCTGAGCCCGAGCCTTCCTTATTCTTTCACTCGCCGAGCTCGAGCCTAACTCTTTAGGCTCTTGAGAGCTCGAGCCCGAATAAGAGCCTGCCAGAGCCTGCTAGAACATAAACGAGCCGAGCTCGAGCCTAATAGATTCGGGCTCGGCTCGGCTCGTGTACACCCCTAGTCATAGACCTATGGCTCTATTGATATACAAGGAATCTTTATTTTCTAAAATTCTCTACACTAACCCCTCTCTTTTTTGTTTTGTCTCTTTTGAAGAAATATGTGGACAGCTTGCTAGAGGAGCTACCAAGAGACTTGCCACCAATATGGGGAATTGAGCATCAAATCGTCCTTGTTTCGGGAGTACCTCTCCCAAACAAGCCTGCTTATAGGACAAACATGGAGGAGGACAAAGAATTGCATAGGCAAGTGGAAGAGCTACTTGAAAGAGGATATGTGAGGGAGAGTGTGAGCCCATGTGCCATTCTAGCCTTGTTGGTGCCAAAGAAGGATGGCACAAAGAGGATGTGCTTTGATTGTAGGGCCATCAACAAGATAATGGTAATGTATCATTTTCCCATTCCTAGGTTGGATGACATGCAAGATGAATTGAGTGGTAACCCATATTTTTCTAAAATTGACTTAAAGAGTAGTTATCATCAAATTCGCATGAAGGAATTGGATGAATGGAAAACGGCTTGTAAAACTAAAAATGGCTTTTATGAGTGGCTTGTGATGCCTTTTGGACTAACTAATGCACCTAGTACATTTATGAAGTTAATGAATCATGTGCTTAGGAAGTGCATAGACAAATTTGTTGTGGTATACTTTGATGATATTCTTGTTTAGAGCAAAAATATAGAAGAGCATGTTGAGCATTTAAAGCTAGTGTTTGACTTCCTTAGAAATGAACGACTATATGCTAATTTGAGTAATATGTACTTTTTCCTTGCCAAAAATTACTTTTCTTGGATATGTTGTTTCGTCCAATGGTATTCAAGTGGATGAGGAGAAAATCAAAGTAATCAAGGAACGGCCTACACCTAAAAGCGCTAGTGAGGTAAAACGTTTCCATGGGTTGGCTTCGCTGCATAGGAGGTTTGTACCTAACTTTAGTATTATTGCAGCTCCTCTTATGGAAATGATCAAGGTGAAAGTTAAGTTTAGGTGGGAGAGTGAACAAGAAAAGGCTTTTCAATTGCTAAAATCCAAGCTAGCATGTTCCCCTATCCTTTCTCTCCCCGATTTCTCTAAGGTTTTTGAAATTGAATGTGATGCATTGGGGGTGGGTATAGGAATGGTATTGATGCAAGGGGGTAAGTCTATAGCCTACTTTACTGAGAAATTAAATGTTGCTACCTTGAATTATTCTACCTATGACAAAGAGTTATTTGCTTTGGTTAGGTCCTTGAGAAATCGACAACACTACCTTTGGCCAAGGGAGTTTGTTATACATACTGACCACGAGTCTCTAAAGCATTTAAAGGGGCAAACCAAGCTAAGCTAATTGCATGCCAAATAGGTGGAGTATAAGGAGATATTTCTCTACGTGATCAAATATAAACAAGAAAAGGAAAATGTGGTAGCGGATGCACTTTCAAGGAGGTATACTTTACTTTCTACTCTCAACTCTAAATTACTTGGCTTTGAGTTTATGAAGGAATTGAATGCCAATGATAATGATTTTAAGGATTTGTATCATGCTTGTGAAGAGGGTGCTTGTGACAAGATTTATGTACATGATGGTTATTTATTTAGAGAAAGTAAATTATGTGTGCCTAAATGTTCTATGAGGAGATTATTTGTTGTTGAAAGTCATGGGGGTGGCTTAATGGGTCATTTCTGTCTAAAACTATGAGTATTTTGCAAGAGCATTTTTATTAGCCACATATGAAAAGGAATGTTGAGAAAATTTGTTCTAGTTGCATTGTGTGCAAAAAAAACTAAATCAATAATTAAGCTAGATGGACTTTATATGCCTTTGCGTACTCTTAGTGCACCTTGGGTGGATATTTTTGTGGATTTTGTGTTGGGATTGCCTAGGTCAAGAAAGGGTAAGGATTCTATTTTTATGGTTTTTGATAGGTTTTCTAAGATTGCTCATTTTGTTGCTTGTGCTAAGAGTGATGATGCTCATCATGTAGCCAATTTGTTCTTTAAAGAAGTTGTGAGCTTGCATGGAATCCCTTGGACAATTGTTAGTGATAGGTATACTAAATTTATTAGTCGATTTTGGAAGGTGTTGTGGGGTAAACTTAGGACTAAATTGCTATTTTCTACCATTTGTCACCCACAAACCGATAGCCAAATGGAAGTGGTTAATAGAACTTTGGGGACTTTGTTAAGGGCTATAATCAAAAGGAACTTGAAATCTTGGGAGGATTGTTTGCCATTTATTAAATTTCTTATAATAGACTCATACATTCCTCTACTCATTACTCTCTTTTTGAATTAGTATATGGTTTTAATCTTTTGACTCTTTTAGATTTGATGCCTTTGCCTTTAAATAAGATGCATAGTCTAGATGGAAAGAAGAAGGTGGAATTGGTAAAGAGCATGCATGCTAAGGCAAGGGATAAAATGAATGCAAAAAACCAAAAGTATGCCAAGCAACATAACAAGGGGAGGAAGGCTATGAACTTTGAAGTTAGTGATTGGTTTTGGGTGCATTTCCAGAAGGAGTGTTTTCCACATCTCCGCAAGTCCAAGCTTGATCCACAAGGAGATGGTCCCTTCCAAGTCCTACAAAAGATCAACGACAACGCCCACAAGATCGATCTTCCCGGTAAGTATCAAGTTAGTGCCACTTTTGACGTTAGTGACTCGTCTCCCTTTGATGTAGATGATGGTGATTTGAGGACAAATCCTTTCAAAGAGAGGGGGGTGATGGAGACCAAACTCCTTTAATGCCATCGGGGCTAATCATGAGGATGAGTGTGTCAAGGATGACGAAGGCCTTGATGATATTTGTTCAAAATAAGGAAGAATGATTTGACTTCAAAGCCATGTTCAAGAGGAATAAACTTGAAGATGAAATGGAAGGCTTGAAGCTATGGAATGCATATTCAATTCAAGGCCTTGAGGATGATGATGGGAGGATTCTAAATGAAGAATAATGCATCTGAGACTGTGAAGTTGGAAAGCCTAGGAATGCTTGGAATGAAGATGGCACTAGGCAAAACAAAGCTGGTGTGGAGATAGCAGGAAAGAGCACCGAATGGCTGGCAGCAAGGCCATCCGACCCTCTATAGTAGACCATCCAGTGCCAGATGCCTCCAGCAAGTGCTGAAAACGATCCGGCCTCCCATTCAGTGTTGCAACACTTCAAGCCAGCACCGGACAGAGGCCAATCCTGGGCAACAATGCCATGATATACCCGAATTCTACTAGTTTTCCTTCCTTTGTTTTCGATCCTTGACCACTTGTAAGACTTATCTGGGGCTTTATTTGGGCTTTCTACTACTTACACTCCTTATATGTAATAGCAATTAACTCTAGACAAACAACTTCTCCATTGGAAAATACAAGATCAAACTTGGTCTTTTATGAGTGTTCTTAGAATTCATTTTAGGGTTCTTAGTCACTACACTGTGGGCTTTCAATTACTTCGGGTGATTTATTAAATAGTCTCTACAAATCAAATGGTTGGTTGTCGTTGATTATTATACAAAGGTCAACCTAATCTCCCACACAAATCTTTGATGAGTCCTTTCTTTAAACTTTGATTGATTTCTTGCTTGTGTGAAAAAGTCCTTCAACCTTCAAGGAATGACATCACTTCTTGTGGTCAAAAGAAAGAGTTTGGGTAAATATTTATACTCGCGGTCAACAATGAATCCCAATTATTGCATCGTAATGAGTAACACAAGAGGCGACCATCCTCGTACTGATAAGTAGTCTAGTTATTTTGAATGGTCCCTCATGGCGGGTTGATCAGTGGAAGTTACGCAAAGATACCATAGCAAGCAACAGTTCTAAAGTCAAGAGGCCTCGTAAATTTTGGCCCAATAGAGGAAGAAGTCTAAAAGATTAACATATAAAGGCGGTTGAAGCAAGTTCATGCTCTAGAGCCCATATGATGAAGTCTTATGGAGGCCAAACAGGTAAGGATGATATGAGGGGAAAGGGACAGCAAGGTGGTTGACAAGATCAAAACGGTCACCCTACATACCTGAGATATTCAGTTAATCTTGCTCTTCACGATATATCCCTTACTGTGCCTATTGGGGCCATTTGGGACTAACTACAAAGGTCTTTTAAACAATGGATATGCCATCCATTTAATCTCCTATACATAGAGGCCGCTATTTCCATCACTTGAGCTCGTATTGAGCCAAGTTGAACCTCCTTCCCAACCAGGCTCCGATAAGCTTTGGCAAGCTCACTCCCTAAACCAGCCACCTTCTTGTTGGAAGTGAACCACTTAAGAGTCATCATGGAAATCTCTATTTTAAGAAATCCTCACGAAACATGAAGGGATTTAGCCAATGAGAGGGGTGCCATCATTACTGCCCATTTGATGCTAGTGGACAAAACTGAAATCGAAGGGACTTTGACAAAGACAAGAGCGAAAACAAGTTCACTCAGCTCGCCTAGCTCGCCCAAGTCAACCATCAAGCTCGCACTTAAGAGAGGATGGAAGTTAGGCAACTATAATTTATATGCCACATTCCCCAAAAGAGAACTCAACGAGATATGGTAGGGGGCTATTGAGAAAGTTAAGCCCAACCTAGTTATTCGTTGAATGGGTCGAAAGATAGAGGGCCTAACGAAGTGGAAACTCAAGGAGGATCAAAGAACAGGCCCTAGATGATTCTAGGGAAAGTAAAGGAGGGGTGCTCTCACCAAGGTTGGGCAAGATATTTGAAATGAATAAGAGAGCCCATATAGAGCTGGAAAGGTTGCCCCATAGGGCAAATTTTTGGCCACTAAGGGCAAGCTCGAGATCCTTAGGGGAGAGCTCTCAAGTATAGTGAAGGAAGCTCGCTCACGACTTCCCATGTGGAATATGTTTATTAATTAAAGAGCCTATAAATATCTTTTCTCCAGAGATCTTTGTATGTTCTTCGAGGTCTTAAGTTCTCCCAATTTCTCTACTCTATCTTCTTCTTCCTAGGCATTCTCTGCACCTCATCTTTAGAGTCAATCTCTAACTTTGGCATCGGAGCATATCCGGGAGAGATTTTCCACATTATTCCAATTCATTTTCCTTGCAGATTAAAAGCCCCACTTAGAAGATCCAAGTTCAACACAATCTTGGGAGTTCTTATCTCAACCCAACCTTTGAAGATCTCATTTCAATCTAGCCCAAGTATCTCGAACCTTTCTTGCATCATCATCACCCATACTATCAGAAATTTGAAATTGAAAAACAAGTTTCCAATCTGCTCAATTCAGGGTTCATCAGACCTAGCACAAGTCCCTTCGCTAGCCTTGCTTTTCTTGTTCAAAAAAAGAATAACACTTGGGGCATGTGTATTGACCAGTAGGGGTGTTTATGGTTTGGTTTTGAAGATTTTTCAAGCCGAACCAATGATTTTGGTCTGAAAAATTAGAACCAAAACCAAACCATTAAACTCTTAATTTTTCAGTTCGATTAGAATTCAATTTGGTTTGGTTAGTTTATATATAAATCTTACTCAAATTTCTTTCCTATTCAAAAATCTATACATGCATACAATCCAAGGAAGATGTACACTGTCCAAATTTAAAAATTATGCTGTCCAAATTTCAATACAAACATTACCTAATACAATGTACAAACAAAGTAGAGAGGTATACAATACAAAGTACAAAGCATTACCTAATATATGCATACAATCTATCCGGATGTGAAACCCAAATTGACATACCAACTACAAAGAAGCTATCCAGAATTTTGCTTGAAGTTACTATTTACAATCTTCAGCAACATCAAACAAACTAATAAAACATTTAAAAAAGTAACACTTCAAATTAATATCTTTTTCTTTTCCAAAATAGAGCTGTGAACTAATCGTGGAATGGCCCTACTTTCACTATGTGCAAACCTCAATCTTGAATCTTGAGGATAGGCCAATAATAAAAGAGTTACTTAAATTATCAACAAACTCAAGACATAATAGAGAACTAAGAACAAGAAAATTAAAAAGGTGAAAAACCTTTCCGAAAGCATTTCCAGCGGTATTTTTAATTCTTGTCCTATTCAAATAAATCATTATAAGAATTTCCTATCAGAATTACATATATAGAAACATTAAAATTGTATGAGCCTTTGAATTAAAACATACCAATTGGCCACAATCATTCATCATGTATTGAAATTGTTTCCATGCCTTCAGTATCTGTAGAGTTTTAACTTGAAAATTCTAGGGAAAATAGTTATTTATGCACATGAACTATTTATGATTCACTTAATAATATCCATAAACTTTGTTTTCATCTATTTATATACATAATGAATTTAAGTGTCTTTATTTCTACCCTGCCACCATACCCCATAGTGGAATCAAATCACTTTTCTCATGTGAGAGACTTGTGCCTTACTGCTCAAGGCAAAATAGTGATCCTAATTCTATTCCCACAAAAAAATAACAATAAAATCCACCTGTATTAAATTTCATACTTGAATTCTAACTTGTTGGATTAATTTAATACCGGTGAATTGCGCTATTATTTTTTGTGGGAATAGACTTAGAAGGACTATTTTACCCTTGAATAGTAACCCACAAGTACTTCACGTGAGAAAACTGAGAAAAATAGCCTGATTCCTCCTTGGAGTGTGGTGACAGGGTAGAAATAAAGATACTTAATTCATTATGTATGTAAATAGATGAAAACAAAGTTTATGAGTATTATGAATAAGTCATAAATATTTCGGGTACATATGCGCTATTCTCCCAAAATTCTACAAGAAATAAATATTATATATAGTCAACTATTGTAATTTTTTTTCCCAGAAAAAAAAAACCTAATATAATAAGATTGAAAATAAAAGAATATAAATTAGTTACCTGGCTCAATTGGTTCATATTTCTCCACTTGATCCATGGTATCTCGAAGATCAATTAAACATGACTGTGATCGCAACCAATTTTAACAATACAAAAGTGCTTCAACCATTTTTGGAGATAAACTCCTACATGGATCAAGAATACTTCCACTAGTGCTGAGGTAGACTTAGAAGTCACAATAGATACTTGTATAGCCAACACATCTTTTGCCACTTTAGACAGAATTGGATATTTTTTAGAATTCATTTTTCACCTATCTAATATATCAAATGATGTACCATGTGTTTCACATGCATCCATCAAGTACCTTGTTACTTCTGATTTACTCTCTACACTTTGCTCCTCATCTAAATGTTTTGCAAATTGAGATTCTAAAAATTTTGACGTATCCTCAAAATCATCAACATGAATGGAACAATTCTTTTGTTCTTCAACATTTATTCCAATTTCCACATTAACACCCTTATCACATTTTTCACTAACATAATGATCATACAACTAAATCAAACAAGCCCCCGCATTTTCCACCAAAAATTTAGTTTGCAAACCATAATTTCCATGCAATTGACTAAAGCAGAAGTACACATATTTCAATTTATAATGAGGATAAAAAAAAAATGCAACAAATAACAACATATTTTGATTGTCAAGATTTCCCCAATACTTCACAAATTTAGCTTGCATACGTGAAGCCATTAATCTCAAAGAAACATCTTCAGATTTCACCATTTGACTCATTCTAGTTTGGACAGCCACGAGCTTACGGAAGAAATGATTTGATGTGACGTGCAACGAACCAAAAAGTTTTAGTGTCACATTATAAAAAGGTCTAAAAAATTTTACAAAAAAACTAGCATTTTCCCAATCAAGAGAGGAAGGTGGACCAATGTATTTGGATGCTTTTACTTTACCTTTTCTGCCATTTCCTTCATCATTATCTTCATTGGAGCCAAAATACATTAAATATGTCGGATTATCTTCTTCTAATCGTTCAAATGCCCATCAAACTTTTCACAACTTCCAACATTAAAAATGTAGAATTCCATCTAGTTTCCACATCAAGACAAACAAGACTTTTACTTTCAATTACACATTTTTTAAATGATTCAAATCTTGAGGGAGAAGACTTCACATATCTCACGGCATTTCTAATCTTTGTAATTGACTCATTTTGATCTTCTAAACCCTCCTTTATAATAAGATCCATTATATGAGAGGAACACCTTCCACGTATATACGCATGTCCCAAAATTGTATCTTACCATTTAGTTCTTCTTTTCAAGTATCTAATTGCCTCATAGTTAGCACTAGCATTATTAACTGTAAAGTGAAGATTTTATTAATTGCCTGTTCTATCAAATTATTCTCAATTGCTTTGCCAATTGTTTCCCCTTTATGATTAGCAATTTGAGAAAAAGATATAATCTGGTTATGAAGTTTTCAAGATTTTCTTCTCATTACCATATAAGCCATGCAATCTCGAGCAATAGTTAGACGAGAAAGTATCACATTCTTAGTCTCTAATGCATCAGAATATCTTTTAAATTCCTCCCCTTCCACAACTCTAAATGGAAATTCATCAATGATGGACATTTTTGCCAATTCTTGTCTAAGCTCTTTCGGATTGAATTTCTTAGATTTCATGGGATTATTAACATCTCCTACCTTTTCAGACTTGTATTTGTATGAAGTTGTTTGACCTTTGTTACGTAAATAGGGATTCTTCTAGCAAATCAAATGATTTCACAAATTACTAGTCCCACTCATTTTATTTGATGTAGCATAATCTTGACAACAATAATTACATGCAGCCCTATCATTATTTGACTCCAACCTTATAAAATGATTCCAAATTTCACTTCTTTTCTTAGAACTATCCTTAAGTTTTATTGGTTTTACCTTATGTCTCTTTTGAGGTCGAGAGACTTTTTTTTTTCTACACTTTCTACTTGCTCTTGTTTTTGTGGGACTTCGCATTCATTTGAAGTTACCATCTCATCATTAGACTGTTTATTTTCCATCTGTTAAAAAAAATAATTTAAATTTGTTGAATTTTACACTTCAGAGGGAGAGGCCCTAGCTCAAGGGGGGACAATTGCCCAAGTACTTATATACTACAATAGGCCATTACACAATAGCAGATAGATATTCCAAAAAAAATAAAATAAAATAAAGAGAGAGAATGTAAAGAATAATTACTCATTATATACTGACTGCAGTTAAGTACATGTTATATACCGACTGGGTATCATCTAAGGGCGACGGCACTCCAAGGGTTTGTGGGGACTAGATTACTTACGAAGGAATATTGTCCCTTTTGAATTAACAATTTATATAAACTGGCTCTGTGAACAATAAGGTACTAACATGAAAGGGTTAAGTAACTACTTCAACTAATTAAAGTCGATTCGTTTAACAAAATTAAATGTTTTAACAAAATAATACAATCTGAAGGTGACTGATCATATTACCATTATGAGTTTTTGTACATTTCATTTCTCAAATTATAATTCATAGGAAGCTTTGGCCTTTAAATTTATTTATTTATTTTGTCTTTATAATCCCTAAAAAAAAAAATTTACGGTTAACAATTTTGATTATTTTGACCTGATTCTTAGAAAATGTCATTGGATTTTTATGTCAACGGTGAGCTAACCAAAATGGGAATGGAAGTACCATCAATACACTGTTTCTAAGATAAAATTTCTGCAGTTTCAGCTCTTTTCCTAAAATTTTCCTTGAGAAACAGTCTTCCCGGCGATCTTAATTCCAAGAACCGGAGGAAGAGATGGCAATGTTCTAATCCCCTCAAGATGGAGAAGATGAAACCCAATTTATTTTGCAATTTCCAACCAATTTTGAATCCCAGGCTTCTCCGTTACTGTTCCTCTCTATAATTTCTTGAGGGATAGCTAGTAATATATCAGAAAGGCTCCGGTTATGAACATTCTGGTTCCTTTCCTGAGAAATTGGTCCCACCTGTTCATCTACGGTTTCTTCATATGCATCACTTAAATAAATTCAAAATATTACTTCCCATCCAAAAAATTTCCTCTCTCTGCATTTTCCAATAATTTAATTATGAAAATATGTGTCCCAGAAACCTCCAGAGAAGAAAACCTAGGAGGAGGAGCACTCATAGAAGAAAACCATTACTATTGGATTCTCCCATGAACTTGGCCGAACCCAGGTGCGAAAGAGTTAATGCCTTGCACGTTCACAGGTCATCTTCTTCTTCCCACCACCATCATCATCATATAAGGCAAGAAAAAAGTTTGAATTATTACAACATAGTAAACAACAATACTTAAAATATCATGCCGTCTAGTGATTCTAGTTCTGGTACCTCACAACTCTACTATCCATTGGTGGAGTCCGTACAGTTGCTGGAACCCACGAGGTTTGCTGCTTTGCTTGATGCTGCGGTGCCACCGGGGGCCTTGTGGATCAAGTCTTGGAGATTTGACTGGGCGCCGGAGAACAATATAACTGCTCATTAAACTTGGTGTTTAGGGTTTCTTAGGTCTTTGGACGGTACTACCGGTAATGATGATATTGGTAATCCGTCAAATGGAATTCATGTTTTGGCAGAAGCTGGTGGTGGATCCGAAGAAGGGGATGTTGATCAGAGGAGCACTATGGTTTCTTTGCTTAATCATCAAATTGAATTACAGAGTCATGATGATGAATCTGTTAGAAATCGCACAGCGGAAACAAAATAATTTTATGAAAAATGATCGTATCAGACTCATTATATTTGTAACGGTTTTCTTTGTCTATAGGTTCAGATATATAAATACCTTTATCGCGTAGATCAACTATCTCAATCAGCTCCCCAATTATTGAGCCTCTAGATCATCCACACGAATCCTGCAGACAATGACTTTGTGTCTCTACACAAAAACACACAAAAACAATGTTTGTTTCTATTTCTGTATTCAGAAGATAAGTTATGGGTAGGATAATTATAAAAGGTTTATAAATAAACCTTCAAGACCAGTCCTAATGGACTAAGCCCATTAGTTGGGCCTTTTCTTATCTCTTTTAGGAAAAAGGCCTAAAACTAGTCTTAAGGATTAATTAATTAATTAATTCATCAAATCCCATAGCCTTGTTACTTAATTTTTGGGCTTCAGAGTGTACTAGTACTCTTTTACAAATAAGGTAAAAAACCCAATATCATTGTAAGCTTTAATTCTATTGTGTGTGACTTTCTAGGTCCATTATTTATTGGCAATAGAAATTAATATTAACTCTTTAATATTAATTAGAT
>JAOXNR010000169.1:0-11490 GCA_028571225.1 Parsonsia alboflavescens | reverse complement strand
TCTCTATGATTAGTATGGAGATACTAATGGATTAGAAAATAGAGAATCACATTCTATTTAAGAATAAACATAAGAAGCATTTGTGGAGACAAATGACTTGAACATGTGACATATAAATTAATGGTAAAAACTCATTCATTAATTAATTGTAATTGTGCATATATTCTCTAGACCACAAATACTATACGTGAGACTTATATTTGAGTATTTGGAATTTGCTATTACTATATTAGCTTATTCGATTAAGTGCCAAGGTAATATGTAATTTCCAATATTTAATTATAAAGTTACATATTAGTAAGTGACTGGATCCATTACTTCATAATTAAATAAGTGAAGTGCATTATTTAATATGTATTCTATTTATCTTGACTAGAAGTTCTTGGCCAAGACAATTATAGAGAAAAATGTTTCTCGAATAATCAAGTGATTAAATAGAATTAGACATATGATTAAGTAATGAAGATTACTTAATAAGAATATAAATGGAGAGATTAAATGTATGGTAATTACAATGTGGTTCTAATAGCGAGAAATTAATCTTTCACTATTTATTTGATAGTCATGACATGTTATTAGACGTTACTGACGACTTATGGAAGCTTGAATATATTTTGGAAGAATATTCAAGTTAGAATTGTCTAATTAATATTAAAGAGTTAATATTAATTTCTATTGCCAATAAATAATGGACCTAGAAGTCACACACAATAGAGTCAAAGCTTACAATGATATTGGGCATTTCACCTTGTTTGTAAAAGAGTACTAGTATACTCTGAAGCCCAAAAACTAAGTGATAAGGCTATGGGTTTGGATGAATTAATTAGTTAGTTAATTAATTAATCCTTAAAACTAGTTTTAGGCCTTTCCCTAAAAGGAATAAGAAAATGCCCAACTAATGGGCTTAGCCCATTAGGACTAGGTCTTGAAGGTTTATTTATTAACCATTTATAATTACCCTAACCGTAACTTAACTTTTAAATACAAAAGACAGAAAGAAACATTGTTCTCTTATGTTTTTGTGTATTGATACAAAGTCATTGTCTGTTGGATTCGTGTGGATGATCTAGAGAGGCTCAACAATTGGGGAGTTGATTAAGATAATAGATCTACTTGACAAAAGGTATTTATATATATGAACATTTAGACATAAAAAATGGTTACAAATATGATGAATCTAATACGATCGTTTTTCGTAAGTATAATTTTTGTTTCCGCTGGGCAATTTCTAACAACCTGCAAGGGCTTTATTACTCCCTTCTGAAATTTTTCTCTAATCAAATGACAATCAAGTTCTATATGCTTTGTTCTCTCATGGAAGACTGGGTTTTCCACAATATAGATGGCTGCTTCATTGTCACAATGGAGAGGAACAGGTTGTACATACTATGTTTCCAAATTTGATAATAAGTATAATATCCACTGTACTTCACAAGTTGCCATTGCCATTGCTCTGTATTCAGGTTTTGCAGAACTTCGAGAAACAGTTGTTTGTTTCTTAGCTTTCCAAGCTATTAATGATCCTCCTAATCGTATGCAATATCCAGTGATTGATTTCCTTGTAAGAGAACAACTTGCCCAATCGAAGTCTGAGTATGCCTGCAAATGTAAAACACTTCTTGCTGTAAAATGAAACCCAACTCCTGGTGTTCCTTTCAAGTACCTTAACAGATGATGCCCTGCTTTCAAATGTATCTTTGTTGGCTTATCCAAATACTGGATAAGTTGTTGTACTGTAAAAGTTATATCTGGTATAGTGTTGGTCAGATATCACAACTTTCCAATCAACTTTCTATACTCAGTAGTATTATGTAGAATAGATTATCCCTTCTTTGTTCAAATCCACAGAAGGATTCATGGAATTACTCGTTGGTTTACTCTCAATAAAACCATACTCATTTAGCAAATCTAGGGTGTACTTTCTTTGGCAAATATTTAACCCCTCTACACTTCTAGCTATTTCAAGACCAAGAAAGTACTTCAAATCTTCTAGATCTTTAATTTTAAACTTGTCATGTAGAAACACCTTAATCATGTTAACATCTTCCATTCGATTCCCTGCAACAATCCCATCATTTACATAGACCAGCAAAGCTAGAAAACTTTCAGAGGTTTTCTTTACAACAAACTATAGTCACTGGAAGTTTGAACAAACCCTTGATTAATCAATTCTTCTCTAAGCTTCAAGTTCCATTGCCTACCAGCTTGTTTCAAACCATACAATGACTTTTTCAATCTACATACCTTCCTTGAATCCCCTTCCTTTAATGATCTCAATTGATAATCAGTTAACTTCAAATTAATATTTGGGTTGTCATAACAAAGGGGCAACTCCATGTAAAACTCTTCATGAAGATCACCATGTAAAAATGCATTATTTATGTCTAATTGATGCAAAAACCAACCAAACAACACAGCAACACATATGAAAGTTCTTACAGTAACCATCTTTGCTACAGTAGAAAAAGTTTCAACATAATCAACTCCCTCTTGCTGTGTATACCCCTTAGCCATAAGCCTGGCTTTAAACCTCTCCAAAGAACCATTTGCAAGAAATTTTACCTTGTACACCCACTTACAACCGATAGCATCCTTTCCATGAGGTAAAGTTACTATATCCCATGTTTGATTAACTTCTAAAGCTTCAAGTTCTTTAGCCATAGCAAGACACCAATCCAAATGTAAAACTGCTTCACCAAAAGTGTTAGGCTCATGATATGAATTAAGATTCAAAATAAAGGATTGATGAGAGAGAGCTATCCTTTCATAAGATAAGACTTGTTGAAGTGGATGTGGAACAGAAGAACCAAACAAGGCAAAGCAAACATAATCTGATAGATAAGTTAGAGGTTAGTGAGTCCTAAGAGATCTTTTTGGAGAAATATGAGGAACTAAAGATTCAGTAGTCAGAGGATAACTGGAAGGTACAACTGGAATAGAAGGTAAGGAATTCAAACTAGAGGATAAAGAAGTAACATTATCTGAAAAAGGAGAAACATAAGATGAAGAATTAGATGATGGATTGGATTCTATAGGTAAAAAAGGATCGGGAAAAGGTCTCGGCTAGGAAGCTGTAGAACAAGGAGTAAGGAAAGGAAAAATACTCTCATAAAAAGTACAATCATGAGAAACAAAAATTTTGTTGGACTTAAGTTCAAGAAGTAGAAAACCTTTAATATGAGAGGGTTGTCCTAAATAAACACAAGGACTACTTCTAGGACTACATTTATGTCGATGTTCAGAAACTGTGCAGGCATATACCAAACAACCAAACACCTTAAAAGAACTATAAGAAGCAAGAGTATTGTATAAAATAAAGAAAGGATTGGTATGTTGTAAAAAAGGTGTTGGAAAACTATTAATGATTCGGATTGCATGAACAACTGAATGTCCCCAATAGGATAAAGGAAGATTGGATTGAAAAACAAGTGCCCGAGCTACAACAAGAATATGTTGGTGCTTTCTTTCTACCACACCATTCTGTTGGGGTGTATAAACACAACTTGTTTGGTGTAAGATCCCATGATCAGAAAAGAATTGAGACATATTAAACCCCCCCCCCCCCCCCCAATTATCAATTCTAAAGTATTTAATAGAAACTGAGAATTGTGTAAAAACATATGAATAAAATTCTCGAATGAAAGCTCTTGTTTCATATTAATGTTTCATAAGAAAGATCCAAGTGTACCTACTACAATCATCAACCAAGGTAAGAAAGAGTTTGTGTCCATTAATAGTTGGGGTTTGAAAGGGACCCCAAATATAAGCATGTACAAGATCAAAACATTGTTTAGAATGAGTAACTCTAGGGCTGAAAGCTAATTTCCTCTATTTGGCAAGAGGACAAATAGAACAATGACTTTGTTTAGAGATAACAACATGTTTATGCTGAGTACAGAGAGTTTGCAAAGTAGGAAAAGACAAATGCCCGAGTCTATAATGCCAAAAAAATTCAGAAGGAAAAACAGGAGATTGATGAATAAGATCTGATGAAGTGCACTGGAAAATGGACGAAAGAGTCATCTCTGGAATAGAACAATGCTTGGCTGTGGAACTATGAAAGATGTAAAGGCCATTTATACACTTAGCTAACCCAATCATCATGGAATTGAACATGTTCTGAATGATACAAGAACTGTTAGTAAAGATGACATCATATTTAAGAGTAGATAAGAGTTTACTGACTGAAAAAAGATTGAAAGAAAATTGAGGCACATACAAAACTTCATGTAGCTGTATGGAAGAATTCGAAGAAATTAAACTCTTCTTAGTCATAGAAACAATAGCACCATTTGGCAACTTAACACACACATCAGAAATAGAAATAACATGGGAAAAGATAGATAAGTCATTACACACATGATCAATAGCTCTCGAATCCACAATCCAAAAATTTGAATCAAAATTTAAACACTTACCCCCTGCAGCAGCACTATTAGAGTAAGATTGAATGATTAAAGCCGTGGACTAAGCGACATTTTGATCTCCTTGATAACCTCCATGTTGTGCAATAGACATAGAACCTTGACCATGATTATTCACTATTTCTAGTGGACTTTTATACTAATCATTGCTCAGTGTAAAACCTCTAGCACCATTGTTCTCTGCAGACATTTCTTCACCCTTGAAAGATTCATTTCCAACTATTTCTGAATCATTCTGATCACCTATCCTAACCATATTAGCCCCTGCAATGCTCTGTTTTGACTCAAAACTAGAAGGATATCCATGCTTCTTATAACATTTGTTAATTGATTGTCCATTCAGCCCACAATAAGTACAGTGCTTCTTATTAGGATTAAATTTGTTTCCTCTCTGTTGTCCTACAGAGACATTAACAGTCTGAACAGAACCCAAAGGTACTCTAATGTGAGAATCAACTGAGACGTTAGGGCATTATTTTTCAATATTCACAGCCATACTAAACACAGTGTTTATGGTAGGAAAAGGTATCATACACATCACTTGATTCTTCAAACCAGCAAATTATCATTCAATCAGTTTAAAAACCTAATAATATGATCACACTCAGTTTGTTCCCTTATTCTCCTTAACAATCCGCAAGAACACTGTGGCTCGCAAGTACATGTTCCTATAGGCCTCAAATTCCCCATTTCTTCCCACAAAATTCTAAGATTAGTATGGTAATCCTGAATTGATAGATTAACTTGTTTTAGATTGTGAATCTCCTCCATCAAATCAGTAAATCGAAAGGCATCTCTTGTTGCAAACCTCTCGTACAAGTCTTTCCAAATGTCGCTGGATGTTTTCATAAACATCATGCTCTACAGAGCTCAAAATCCAACCGATTATCATGGTATCTACTTGAATCCATAACTCTCTTTGAGCATCTCCAATATGATCCTTGACAATTGAACCATCAACAAATCCTAGTTTCTTGTTAGCAATCAAGCAAATCACCATTGATCTTGACCATGTATGGTAATTACAAACTCTGTTAAGCTTCGGCTCCACAAGAACTTGTGTGGAAGTCTCACTTGGATGTAAGTAATAAGGATTGGTAAACATTTCGTGTGTTTCCATCTCCAAATCAGTGGGGAAAAAAATACAAAACAGGAAGAAATTCTTCAACAACAAAGAATCACCAATCAATGATGAAACCAAGAGAAGTTGAAACTAAAAAGTTTCAGAAACAATCCAAAATATCAAAATGCAGAAGAGCTAGCTTTGATACCATATTGAAAAATGCAGAGGGAAAAGAGTCTGTAAAAGATGATTCTTATTCAATCAAAAATTAAAGTTACAGGAAGGAAGACTTTATATACAAAACTAATATTACTGAATAAGCTATTAAAGTTGCATAACTAAGCTATACATTTAACTAACTGATTGCCAGCTAATTGGGTGCGGTGGTTTTCTGATCCTCTATAACTCGAACTGCTCCATCCTCATAAAATTAATCATATGTTATTCTACTATCTGAAGACTTGTGTTTTATTTCTTTGACCTCAGCATTTTGGTTTCCAATTTGCTTCTTATATTCCTGAACTTCAATAATAACAATAACTTAAAATTAGTGATACTGAAAATAAGTTCAAGTGACTTCTAACTAAGGACAGAGGGAGCAGTAATTTCCACCAGCTTCAAATTCAACTCATTCTACTAAACGAAGATTCTAGTATGCAATACTTCTTTTGTCCCTATTTATAAATCATTTATAGATATTTTGTCAATATTAAGGTAAAGTTCCTTTTTTTTTTTGCAAAATGTCTAAATAGAGAAGAACATTAAAAATAAAAGAGAGAAAAGTTTTTTATGAAAAGAATGGTTAGTATTAAAAAGAAAATGAATAAATGTTCATTAAACTTTCAATAATAACTTATAATTAGAGACAAGAAGTGAGTTCGAATGATTTATAAATAGGGACCAAGGAAATATTCAATTCATTCCAAAATAACTACTTCCTCTGTCACTAAATATAAGTTATTAGCTGACGTTTTGCAAAAATTAAAGAAATTTTTTCACTCTAAAATATCCTCTGATCACTCTTTAAAAATTGTGAATACCAGAGATACTATTAGAGGAGTAATATAGAAAAAATAAATTTAAATACCTAATTAACTAACAACAATAATTTGTAATTAGTGACAAGAAAAGTTGGTTAGAATAATTTATATTTAGTGACGGAGGGAGTAGTTTTAAAAGGCTTACGAACCTTATTTTTAGGTATTAGTAGAATAAATTACCTTGTATTTTTCTTATTAAAGATAGTGAAAATATTATTACCTTTGTTAAAGTTACTAACAACCATTTTGTCAAATTTAAGGTAATATATATATTCTAAAATGTCCCTATTCCTGATTTTTTTTTTCCCCCCTTTAAATTCTGTTTTTTTTCTTTTTTTAACTCCCACCCCTCTCATATCCCTCCCCACGAGGATTAATATTGACACTTCACCAATCCTAGTCGTATCTCAAACTCGAGACCTCTCAATCCTAAGTGTTATTGCTCACCACTAAGTTAGCAAAGTTTGACCCATATGCATGATTCCAATCATAATAGTGATTAGGAAAAATAGAAAGAAGTACTCAAATTTATCATGGTATTAATTAGTTCTTTTAATAATTTTTTACAAGAAGAATTTGTTAAACTTTGAATTTTGTTGTGTTATTACATTATTATTTTTAAAATGATTTTGATTTTTATATTAAGAAAATATAATGTTAAAATTGTTTTTTATTATAATTAACAATTTAATTGCTATTCAATACCGTTGGATTATAAATCGTGAATCGGCCAATTTTTTAATTTAATATTTTTTCATATTATACAAATATTGTTTGATGTTTGGTCTCTCTCTCTATCTCTATATATATATAGGGATATTCTGAGTGCTATAGAACACATCTTATAGAATGTTCCAATTAAATCTCTAACGGTCAACTATCTTTTTTTTTTTTCAAAAAAAATAAAAATAAAATATAATCAAGTATATCTTTTTAGGGTTTAGTTTATAAAAAATATTTGAAAAAATAATTTTTCATAGAAGAATATATTTTTTTCTTAATAACTAACTATTAATTTTGACCGTTAAAGACTTAATTGGAGCAATCTATAACATTACCTTTATATATGTATATATCTATATATATATAGGTGTGCTATGCTGTGCACTGTTGCACTGTGCGACGACACCGAAACGATTTTGTTTTTGCTACCACAACAAAAAAAAAAAAGGTAACGGCACGAAACGGCAGCGTTTCGGAGCCGTCGCACAGTGCAATGGCGCACACAGCAGAAACTGTGTGTATATATATATATATATATTGTGGTATGAATAGGTTTATGTGTAAAAGCTAGTCATCTATGAAGTATACATGGTGTCTTAATCCCCATAACTGGTACTATTTAGCCTGATAGCTAACATAACTTAATACTCCCCCGTATCAATATTAAGATAAAGTGTATTTTTTTCTTCCCAAAAATGTCCTTGTATAAAATAATATTAAGAAGGAAGGAAAGAAAAATGTTTTACAAGGAAAATGAGTAATATTGGAAAAATTGAGTAAACTATCAATTAAACTGCCAACAATGACTTATAACTAGAAATACGAAAATAAGCTCAAATGAATTATAAACAAGGACAAAGAGAGTAAGAGATTTATGTATAAAAATATTGAAAGCCCTAATAGGCTTTTAATTAAATTTATTTTGATGATAACAAATTAGGATTAATGAGATTCAAAGTTTGATCTTTAGTAGGTAATTTGAATACATCAAATTATTCTTCAACAATTGAATTATGATGCTTAATGAGGAAGTCTTCCAAGAGTTCAAAACTTTACAAGATTGAAGAACTAGTTAGGAAGCTTGGTTGGGTAATTAGTTCTACTTTTGCACCAAGTCTTCCTTATGTTGATGATTCTTGATTTTAAAATGTTTTAAAATGGTTTTATTTATTTAAGATATCAAGCTCATATTTTGATAAAGACCTTTACTCTAGTTTGAGTTTTAAAGTGATTTTTAATAAGTTGTTTTAAAATGAAAAGTGTTTTTAAATATATTTCTTAAAATAGTTTTAAATCTTGCAAAACACTTCGTTATCATAAAAAACATACTTCAAAAATTATTTATCAAAGTGTTTTTGAGAGGTTTTGATGGTTTATATGTTGAAAAATCTAAAATACAAGTGTGTTTGGGCAACTGTATGTTATGGACCGTCAACTTTAGTGTGCCCAAGAATGGACTGTCCAAATCGCTTAAGTCAAGATCCAAAACCTTTCCAAAAAGTTTCTAGACGAATTGTGGATGCAAATTTTCTAGGAATTGACCGTCTATTTCTGTCAGGTTTAGGGTTCAAAAAGGCAATTTCTAGCCGTTAGACATAATGAATTTCTTCCTTTTTAAAAAGTTCTTTCACCATTTTTCAAAGAACTTCTTTGCACAAAAGAGCTCAAAAATCCCCATCCACTTAAAAGAAGGGTTGGGCTTCAATGATTTAAACTCCTTTTACATATTTATTCAACTCGTTTTTTTTTAATACCTCACTCAAAAAAAGGTGCTTGATAGAGCTTCATTGTAATACCTCACTCAAAAGGGAAGTTTTTCTTAAAATCCATCTTCACATATCTTGTATTTATGTTTTTCTAGATTTTCTTTGTGACACGAAATCCTTGGAAAGGGTTCTCTTAGTTTGATTTATTGTTGCTTGGTTGTCTTTGTGACACAAAACCTTTGGAGAGGGTGATGCTAGCTTGAGTTGGGTTATAATAGGTTGTCTTTGTGACACAAAATCCTCGGAAGGGATAACCCTATTTTGTATTAATTATTGAACTTGGGTTTGTTACCCTTGGTTGCATTGTTTGTTGAAATTAGTGGATTTGGGTAAAAGCTTAAGGTAGAAAACCCTAGGTAGTCCCTTGAACAAAGGTGAGTTGAGCCACTATAAATCTTTGTGTTCTTGCCTCATATATCCTCTGTTGCTTTCTCTTATTGATATCGTTATGTGCCGTTTATTGCAAATCGAGTGTTTGATATTTTGTCCAAACCAATATAGTTTTATAATTTACAAAAAGGAATTTAAATTTGATTTGAAAAGGTATCCAAAAACCTAATTCACCCCCCCTTTCAGGTTTTTCAAATATGAATTTAATCTACACAAAACTTTACCACCTTCAAAAAAAAAATCTTGTATAAGTGTTATAATTATTATTTATTTAACAATTCCTATCAATTGGTCATTTTAAATTTTATTGATAAGAGTGTATTAATTTTACTTTCTTACTTGAAGTTTTTTTTATTACCTAAAAAAAAAAAAAAATTACCCACCCTCCCTATACTCTCACCCCTGAGGATCAATAGTGGTTCCTCACCTACCTTATCTTATCTTGAACCCGATACCTCTTGATCTTAAGTAATGCCACATACCATCAAATTAAGTAAGACTTACCTTTTATACCTTACTTAAATTTGACTTTCTTTCAGATATTTATAAGGAAAAGTAAGTAAATAAAATTTAATTTTTTAATAAAAAATGTAAATAAGAAATACTCCCTCCGTGTGGAATTGAATATCCCATTTTCCATTTTAGAATATTCGGAATTGAATATCCTATTTCTAAAATAAGTAATTTTTTTTAATATAAAGTTCCATTAATTCCCTCCTAAATTTTAGGATTTACAACTATTAACTTAAATGTGAAAATACTATTATAAGGGAGGAGAAGGATAAAGTAGTAAACTTTATAAAAGTTAAACACACTTCTTAATTTTTAATGAAGTTAAAATGGGACATTCAATTCCGAATAGATGGAGTACAAAAATGAATCAAGTGCATTTGTTATGAGACATGTTGGATAGGACCTAGATCTAAGATTTTAGTAAGTAATTGTTAAACACTCAATTTAGAAAAGCATTAGCCTGCCTAGGTAGCTCTGTTGCTTTTTCTGAGACCCGAATGTGGTCATTAGATATTAGTTCATTCATTACACAGATCAATATGCTAAGCCACCATATTATTGATTACAGTGGGAGGAACAACTATGGTCTAAGATAATATGAAAAGAACAATGTGTTTATCGCATTGAATTGTGTGTTTTATATGTTTTATTTATTTATTTTTAAAGATTATTTATTTTTACCTTTCAGAATAGTATGGACAGGATCTCTTCTTATCCAATAGTCAGTTTTCTCTTTAAGAGATAGTTAACTGGAACCAGTTATTTTTACTAGAAAAGAGAATTTCTTAAAGTCCTAAATGTGGAACAATGTGAGTAACTTCTACTTCCACAGTTTATAAATTATAAAAGAATAAAATTCAACAAAAGAACAAAACGATTCTCATATGGCATGGAAAGATATTAACAAAGAATTAAAATTCTTGATGTTAAATCTTATGTCAAAATCATTGAGTCATAATTATAAAGATGAGGATAATTTGGCAAAGATCGATCAATCTGTTAGAACTAGATTCAAAATAAATGATTGATTTGGAAATTGCAAACTCCTTAGTGAGTATCAAGTTGGCTGAAGAATCTTCTTATCGAGAGTTCACTCTCAAAGATGTGAAGATTTATACTGAAGCTAAAGGTCTTGATATTCACAAGACAAGGAGAGTTCATATATATTCAATCTTAAGACATCCACATCATATTCCTTGAATTCAATTTACAATCTGCTAGGAGGGTATTAACCTTTTAAATGGAAGATTTAATTCACAGGAAGAATTCTTAAAGGAAATGGATAATGTAGAAAAGATTGAAAAATATCCAAAGCTCTTAGAAAAGACTTCTCCTATTCAGCCTAAGCCTAAACGAAAGAGAGCTCAAAGGAAGGAGAAAAACTTTCTACAGATAAGCAAGGGAAATCATCGCAAGCCTCATCAGAAATTTATATACGGTGATTGCAAGCCTAGGAATGTTTTTCTTGTGAACAAATTGGACACTGGTGGAAAGACTTTCCTAAGAGGAAATTCATATCTAAAGAAATTTTCTCAACTTGAAGTTCTTTTTAATGATTGAATCTATTCCTT
>JAOXNR010000168.1:0-11491 GCA_028571225.1 Parsonsia alboflavescens | reverse complement strand
TGATATAAATAGCATCATGATACAAAGTTATGCTAACTAAGTAAAATCATCATATGTTCTTAGGGCATATCCAACACCCAACACCATAATATCAAGAGTCTACTTTTTGATATTTGCTGAAGAGCACATTTGATGTGATAATCAATTGGAATAGAGGTCGAACATCCTATGCCTTATGCTCAAATCCAGAACGGTCTTACTGAATCGTTCATTAAAAAGATTCAATTAATTGCATGAACTTTAAGAAATAAATTATCATCTTTGGCTTGGGTACATGCTATCTTATATGCAATTGTGTTAGTAAGAATTCTACCAATAAGTTAAAATGTTGTTTCCATTGTGCAACTGGTTCAAGGAAAGGAACCAAATATTTCCTATCTTCGCATATTTGGATGTGCAGTTTATGTACCGATTGCTCCACCCTGATTGACTAAAAAGGATCTACAAAGGAGATTAGAGATATATGTTGGTTGTGAATCTTTGTCAATAATTAATTATCGTGTGCCTATGACGGGAGCCCAATTTCTTGCTCAATTGGATGATTGTCATTTTAACGAGGTAGTGTCCCAACATTAGGGGGAGAATTGAAAAAACAATCTGGAAAATAAATTCATGACATCAGTTTGAGCATTCCCTTCTTGGCTCATTTTGTTCCTCATACTAATCAAACTGAACATGATTCACATGCAAGAACTCTCTAATTGTTTGCCAGATGCATTTATTAATCTCAAGCGCGTAACAAAGTCCTATATCCTAGCTGCTATTGCTCCTGTTAATTGATATCACTTAAGGACACGCATGTGAATTTTATCAAAAATGTGGAAGGTCTGTTAGTGCTAAAGATAAGAACCCTCAAAAAAAGAAAGGGTGCACATATTACCCCATCTCATTTAGAAGGAATTATGGGTTTATCCCTTCTCGAAGAAGTCCTAGGCATAGTTCATATTAAAGATGATGATCAGGTACTCGAAAATGTTGTGAATGAGCATAACGACATTGTGAACAAGCACGGTGAGAATGAAGAGATCTTTATAGACTATGTCTGGATGGGAAAAGAAATGACCAACAGAAAATATGTGTCGACACAGATTTTGCCAAAACTATTGCGCCTAGTATCATATATCATGATGAGGATCTAAAACCTACATCGATTGATGCTTGGAGGTTGAGGGATGATTGACTCAAGTGGAAAAAAGCCACTAACGTCAAGTTAGGCTTGTTAGAAAAATGATAAGATTTTGGACTAATAATCCAAATACCAGTTGATGTAACTCCTAATGGATTTAAATAAGTTTTTGTGCGAAAGAGAAATGAAACAAAAAAAGTTGTTTCTTATAAGGCCCAGCTAGTCGTACAAGGTTTTACCCAACGCCATCGAATTGATTTTGAGGAGACAAATTCTCCAGTGGTGTATACAATCACTTTTCGTTATTTGATTAGTTTAGCTATACAAGAAGAACTCGATATGTAAATGATGAATGTCATTGTGACCTATTTGTATGGATCCATAGATCACGGCATCTATATGAAAATCCCTGAAGGATTTAAATTGCCAAAGGCAATAAGATCGAATTCTTATGATAGATATTCTATTAAATTGAATCGGTCTCGATATGGATTAAAACAGTCAGGGAAAATGTGATATCAAAACCTTTGTGAGTACCTATTGAATGACATAACCATCATAAGAACTCCAGATGAATTATCAATGGCAATAATATGCATGAAAGGTGAGCTTGAAATGAAAGTACTTGGAAAGATCAAATTGTGTTATAACGAAAAGATTCCTAAGAAATTTTATATGAACGAGGCCAATTCATTGAGCATATCAATGGTGGTAAGATCTCTGGATATAAATAAAGATTCATTTCATAAATATGAAAATCATGAGTAACTTAGCGTTGAAGTGCCTTATCTTAGTGCTACTGATGCACTACTATATTTGGCTAACAATACTTTACCAAATATAGCTTTTGTTGTGAATCTTCTAGCAAGATAGAAGATTTAGCTCAACCCTGACTAAAAGATATTGTAATGGTATTAAATAAATCTTTTGTTATCTCCAAAGGACAATGAATGTGGAGTTGTACTACTCAAAAGGTGATAAATTGAGATTGGTTGATTATGTTGGTGCTAGAAATTTATCAGACTCATATAAAGCTTGTTTCCAAACTAGTCACATATTCACAATTGGTGGGACAACAATCACTTGGAGATCTGTCAAGCAGAGCTCAATTGTTGCATCATCAAATCATGTCAAGTTATTTGCAAAAGGAGAAATTTATGTTGAGCAGGCCAAGTCATGCAACAATCTGACAGATTAATTCACTATAAAGCTTTACCTATGTGCGAGTTTGAATCATTGATAAAAAGAATGAGATTACGTCAACTTTGTGACATAGATAGTGGTTAAATTCAAAGGGGGGGGGGGGGGTAAGATACGCAGGATACTCTTTTTCCCTCTTATCAAGTTTTTGTCCAAAATTGGGGTTTTCTTGATATAAGGCTTTTAACGAGACCATAGTGTATTTTGTACCATATGTCAAAAGTCGACATATCCCTTGAATGGATATTCAAGGAGAAGTGTCATAAATATTTCATATATAAAATAATTAAATATAGTGAATGTCCATTGCTAGATACAATGTATCTAGTCCCATATTTGGTAGAGGGCATTTGAAGGGACAAGTTCATGCATCATGGTATATGCAAAAGGAATAAAATTCTACAAAATTGAAGAAACTTGATTTTTATATCTTGAAAATTGAAGAATCTTAATTATTATATTCTTGATACTTCATAGTCAGCCATAGTCTCTATAAATATGAAGGTTCTCATTTGTAAATCTACATAATAGTAAATGAAAATTCATTCTAGTTTATATCTCTCAAATTGTCATGTTTTTTTTATTTTAACAACACTACTAATTATAAAATTGATTGATATCTCTCTCCAAGTCCCTAAATTTCATGAAACCAGGTAAAGCATACGATGTTTGAAGGTTTTTTCTTTTATTGCACAGTTAATGATTAAATTTGATATGGCATTTGAGTGGGTCCAGTATTCTGTCCTTCGTCGGTTGAAAAATGATTGATTTAAAATGAGTCATGTCATGAAAATAGTGTCATCTCCAGGAAATGACAGAAATTATAAAACAACATAACAGAAATATGCGCCAATACAGTACATAAACAATAGAACTTGTTCACAGATAAATAACCCAAGTCCACTGAATTTACAGAGTGTCCTTAAGACAAAATTATTCCTCCACAACGTATCAGATTACAGGAACAAGAGTCTCCTAGGATAGAACGAGTTCGTCTTTCTAAGTTGGTACAAAACTTTTAACGGAAACCTACAAACACAATTTTGAAGAAATCACACAAACGGAGAAGAAGATGATGCAAAGTTTTTTTTAATGTTCTGTTTTTATTCTGTATATTTTTCTGTAGATATGGAGAGCTTTTTTATAGGGAAAATTTTCTTCAAATGAAAAGACATAACTTTAAAAACAATAGCTGCAGCTTTTGAATTTGAAAAGGAAAAACGTAACTCTTGAAACATAACTGTTACCTAAACAGACATACCACTTCTCATTCATTACTAAAATAGGTTCCAACAAATAGTTCACTTATTCGGGATTCATGGACCACATGGTCCATCTATGCAAATATAAACTCTGGTCCATATCAAAATTTTTTCTTATCCATTATTATTGGGTTAGTTTTTTTCGGTCAAAAAATTATATTAATATAAAGTAATTTTCTTTTGCACTAATTTTCTTAATTATATTAATATTAAGTAATTTTTATATTAATATTAATATTATATTAATATCAATAGAAGCAGCTGCTCAACCAGACAATAATGCCGTTGATAATTGTCTGAACTTTTCAGGAGAGAAACCTTCCACCCCGATTTTGGACAGCATTAACTATCCTGTTGACATGAAGAATCTCTCTGTTGAGGTTCAAATAAATTCTTAATTAATTATTTCCACTTTTTTGTGATTTACATGAAAGTTTCAACTCCCAAATTCCTCATATATATACATATATTGATATATATATATATATATATATATATATATATATATAGTAATATTAATATTTATATAAGATGTTGCATAATTTGTCTGGTTCTTGTTATACTTCTCTTGTAACAAGAACTTGAAACATTAGTCGACGAACTCCGTGAAGAAATTGTCTACATGGTGTCAAAAACTTGTGGCCATCTGAGTGCAAGCCTCAGGGTGGCAAAGCTCACCATTGCTCTTCACCATGTGTTCAATACCCCAAACGATAAAATCATCTGGCATGTCGGTAACTAGGTGATCATTCTTGTCTTGTGAATATTTCCTGAATAAAACATATGATTGGAACTCTCTGTTATTTAATTGGTAGCTGTGCTCATTAATGTGTACAATTCTTGAATTTTTGTTCTACTAATTTTTCTGATAAACAAATTTTTTTTTATGGGATTGGTTATGCAAACATATGCACATAAAATTTTGACAGGAAGGAGGGCTAGGATGCATACAATCAGAGGGACTTGTGGACTTGCAGGATTTCATAAAAAGGATGAAAGTTTGCATGATGTTTTTGGAGTCGGTCACAGCTCTACCAGCATTTCTGCTGACTTAGGTAAAGAAAACTCACAAGTATCTAAGCATACAAATTAATGTATGTTGTACATACTGATTCAAATGTTGGAGCCAAAAAGGAAAAAAAGAAAAAAAAACACTCAGGGATGGCGGTTGGTAGGGACTTACTAGGGAAGAGAAACCCTGTAATAGCAGTGATAGGTGATGGAGCCACAACAAGAGGACAAGCATATGAAGCAATGAACAATGCTAGCTTTCTTGATTCTGATCTCATAATCATCTTGAACGATAACAGACAAGTTTCCCTCCCTACTGCCACAATAGATGGCCCAGCCCCTCCTGTTGGAGGACTAAGCAGAGCCTTAACTAGGCTTCAATCGAGCCAAAAATTTTGTCTACTTAGGGAGGTAGCAAAAGTAACTCCAATTCCACCATACATACCACACCAACCAAAAAAAAAATGAAAAGAAAAAATTAAACAAAACTTCTTATTGAGTTGTTTTGAATCCTTAATGGCAGGGTATGACCAAGCCAATTGGTGCCCAAGCACATGAACTTGTTAGTGGAGCCAGATGGTTCATGATGTGGACCTACAAAAGCTACCGGTGAGGTTTGCCATGGACAGAGCATGGCTTGTTGGTGCAGATGGTCCAACCCATTGTGGTGCATTTGACACGAGTTTTATGGCTTGTCCATGATCGCAACAGCTGCCGCCCTTGAAGACAGGCATAGCTGCTTTAGGTGCCCCAGAGGAAATGGCACTGCAGCCATACTTCACCCAAACAACAAAGGAAATCCTCTAGAGGTAATTTATAAAGTTTTAACAACATTCTAAAGTTAACCACTTTTTCTATTAACTTTTACTTCCATGGCTTACTTGAAATTTTGTGAAACAGATTGGTAAGGTAAGAATACTGCAGGAGGGAACCCGTGTTGCCATTCTTGGATATGGAACAATAGTCCAAAATTGTTTAGTAGCTGCTCAGCTTCTTCAGATTGTCGGAATATCAGCTATAGTTGCTGATGCACGATTATGTAAGCCTCTTGATGGAGATTTGATAAGACAGTTAGCTCAAGAACATGAATTTCTTATAATTGTTGAAGATGGATCCATTGGAGGATTCAGCTCTCATGTGTCCCAATTCTTGGGCTTGAATGGATTACTTGATGGAAAACTAAAGGTAAAAATGTTCTTCCTTTTTTTTTTTCCAATATACAAATTATTTTTCATTTGAATTCTCGAAATCTGACCAATTAATAATGATGCTTCCAGACAGATACATTGATCATGGAAATCCAATAGATCAGATTGAAGAGTCTGGCCATACATCGAAACACATTGCAAGCACTGTGTTATCAATAATGGGATAGAACAAGGACTGCCTTCATCTTGTGGATTTCTAGGTAGATCAATTTATATCAAAATAGAAAACCTAAAAAATGTCTGGTGTTATTCAAATTAGATTTATAAGTTTGGTCTATTTAGTATGTACATAGAAAAAAGTAAACTAGTTCTTGTTCAATTTTATCTTCTTCATGTTGCCATGCATGGAAATTTTTATCCATGTGAGAAAAAATTCCATGCATCTGCTACACCACGTCAGCAGATCAATTGTGTTCCTCCATGTGAAATCATTGTCATGTCTTCCTACCATGAGAATTTTTAACAACATTAAACTCCAATTCTTACACAGAAAGCTTTCTCTTCCTTCTCTTTACATATTTCTCCCAAATTTCCTTGTGCTGAAGTCATTTTCGGGAGGAAAAATCTACCTAAATCTCTTAAACAATCATGAAAAAAAGGGGAAGCTGAATCGTTGTATTTCCAGTCCTCTAACGCAGACAGAAAACTTCCTCAACTCTACGACTCTACTATTCAAACCTCTTTAGTTCAATTTTGTCAAGAAGGGTTACCGGCGATGATGTCTTCTCACTATGGGAAACAGATGTAATTATGAAAATTGCATTTTCTTGGATTTGGAATTTTTGATATATTCGATATTAAATTCTGATGTGGTCACCCTCTAAAGGAAAGTTCGGTAACTTTTGAATTCGGATTCCAATAGCACAAGAATCGGAAATGTGTTAAAAATTAACTATTGGATATATTCTTATCAGCGTAATCACTCCTATGATTTTTTTTTGTGGTTTTCTTTTGATTGTTTGGTTTCTTTTACTTGGACTTTTGGGGTTGAAATGGGTTTTTGTATATTTGAGTTTGCAAGAAAAAAAAATTAAACAAAATTTTTGTAAAATTCCCCTTTTTCTTTTTCTTTCCTTTTTTTTTTTTTGTAATGCAAAGGGTTATCGAAATGGGTTTCTGTTTATGCAAGTAAACCGAATATTAAGTTCTCTATGGTATTTCGTGATCTAGGGCATTTAATAGCTTCTTTGTGTCTTGTTTCCAAATTTTTCTGTTTTCACGAATTCTGTAAAATTATAATGAAGAATTTCTTTAAAGGGTTCGAAGGAAAATGAGGAAAAAATTTAAGTTACAATGTTTAAAAATTTGCTAGCAAGTTTGTCACTTTGATCCATTATTGTGGCTTTTATGGTTCGCACAAGTACCAATGTAATATGGGTTGTCTATTGATATTTTGTGATTTTTCTAATTAGGTGAGTTAACGATTGGGAAAATATTTGTTGTTCTTTGTCGTATAATAATGGGACTTCCTTCATTGGCCTTTCAAGTTATCTTTCTTAGGCAAAAATGATCAAATATTTTTGTTAAATGATGCTACATTTGTTCCTTGTTAGGTATTTCTTCATTTGCCTGCTTTTTGCTGGTTGTTTATTGCTTAGTCATGTGATCGGTGACATACAGTTTTGGCACAAGACCTAGCTAATTGATTCAGAATATCCTTTGATTAAACTAAAATACCTTAGGGATTGGGAAAGGAAATGTTTGTTATCTGTGTGGAAAAGGGGGAATTTCACCAAGAAATGAGGAAGAGACAAAAAGGAAGCTAAGTAGACAGCCCATGTAAAAAGGAAGAGACATTCTTGGTTCTCTATGGTAGATTTTTATTGTAGCAATGACTATGGAAAAAAAATAGTTCTTCAAATGTTAACGGACCCTGCTACACAATACAAAGGAAAAGAATACCGAAGAGTTTTAAGGTACAAATACGAAGTTGACAAGATGTAGTTCAAAGACCCTCAAAAGACTTGCTAAAGAAATCTTTGGCGAGAGTTCCACCACATCAACCATTCTAAAGAACTTCCTTTAGAGTCTTTCTATGAGATCTTTGGGAAGTCCCATCACACTATCAATTCCCCGAACCTGTCAAAAGGCCAAAAATTACTCACTTTTTTACTAAGTGCCATCAGTCACACCCACTCACAAACATGATATGATATGATACAAACAAAAAGCAATCAATTCTAAGCAAAGGGAAGAATAATATAAATTTCTAGACAGCATGGAGATTTCATTTTTGTTTCATCAGATCATTAATCCTCTAAAATGCATAAGGAATCTAAATTAGGATAGATATCTTCTTGGCAAAATAAAAAACCAAGTAGAAACGGATGTGGTGCATAGCTAATGATTGGGGTTTGACTCTTGCATAGTCTTCCTTTTCCTATCAGGTAGGCATATTAGAAAACAAAAGGTGGTAAGTAGTTTTTCTGCATTCCTAAAACTTTATCATGAAATTAGTGTCTGATGTACTCCAACCACTAAGTAAAAGTCTATAAGTTTTGAATTGAAGCATTGACTTGGAACCCAGGATCATACTGAACAATTAGAACCCGTACAAGACAACAGTTATAATTTCAAACTTTTTACAGAATTTAAGGAGTCAAAGTCAGTCATTCTCTTTTTTTAGTAATCTTTTGGCTTTCAGAAATTTCTAGACTTTAAAGTTATTGCCATTGCGAATATGAAGTTGTTCCATATAGGTAACTGAAAAGTTCCCCATTTCTGGTGCATATAACTTTAATGTCCTCATAGAAAGTTAAAGAGGCAAGTTAAATTAAAATGAAAGAGAACTAACTGGCTCCAAATGAAATCCTAAAACAACAAGTGTGAAATTGTATCTTAATTCTAAAGTTCAAACTAAAGAAAATGACTATTTAAAAAATTATAACACTTATGAAACAGAACCACACAGTTATGATATTGACTTGGAGACTTATAGAACCAAAATTATAGCTGAATACTTAATTCCCATTTTAGAGGACGGGATGAATTAAACCACAAAGAAATGCATGGCACAACAATTTACCATACAAAAAGAACATGTTGTATTGAATTTCATTTAAAAGAAACTGATCCTATCAAGAAACTGCAAAAGCATTTTTGTAAGCAGTTAGAGATAAACTTATCAGTTGAAGAAGAAACTGAAAACTAAAAGCATGAGATGTAAGAGAAGTGTGCATCATCAAAAACAAGACTAAGATCAACGACCATCACCTGAGTGCTCATTGAGGTGCTCTCGATACTCAAGAGCCGAGTCGTCACATGTTTTCTCCACCACGACTACAGAAAGAGTCATTGCCATTAGAGGGAGTACGACAACTGCCATGTTATTCGTGCTGCCCTTCTCAAATGCAACATTCAATGCACTCATCCAATGAGTATGAACAAGAGTAAGCCCATTTCACCTCAATGCTATCAGATTTTGATTCCCACACTATATCACATAAGTCCTGTGAGTTAAGCATTTCAAGTACACCATCTATTGCAGCCACCAAAGAGCTGTCATTGACAGTCAATGGTTGCCAATCATTCACGTCAGGTAGAGATACAACACCATAGATGATAAGAGGAAAGAATTAGGTTATTTGGTCCCTTCAAACCAAGAAATTACATTATCAATTCATAGAGAAGAAATAATAGAAACTGTAAGTTGAATATATAGTCTAAGATGTGAATGAAGGAAAAAGAGCAAATTGCACTCATAGCTTAGTTGAACCAAAATTTTCAAATTACCTTTTGAAGTACACATCAGCTGACACAGCCAACTAACCATTCCCTCAATCTACAGCTCCCCACTCAGAAACATATTCCACTCTTACTCTTTCTTCATCTCTATCCAAATGGTGATCTTTTGTCAGTTCCTTGGCAATCAAAAAGTTTCACCCGCAATTTTTAGTCTGCTATAACCTTTTAGGAGTCAAAAATCTTCGTCATTCCTATTCTGCCTGTACAACCTTCACAAAGTAGCTACAATTAAGAAGATAACTTTAAAAGGTTATATAGGACAAAGTACTAGTAACTGAAAACATTTTTATTCAAAACAATATCCTTAAAATTTATGAAGTTGTCAAGATATACTAATGAAGTACTAAGCACGTCACTGATCACTTGATGCAAAGATAAACACTACAC
Organism: Parsonsia alboflavescens; assembly: GCA_028571225.1. Lineage (NCBI taxonomy): Eukaryota > Viridiplantae > Streptophyta > Magnoliopsida > Gentianales > Apocynaceae > Parsonsia > Parsonsia alboflavescens. The sequence goes on along the minus strand of JAOXNR010000168.1, from coordinate 1,553 downwards.
ATTAGTTTGACTTGTCAACTCTTTAAACTAGTATAATCCTTTGCCATTTTTCATTCTATCATTTGATCTTATACATCTTTTAACTGACATTTGACATGCTTTATTGTATAGGGACAGAGGCATCGCTTATTTACTCTTGGAAAAAGGACTAACAAAAAAAATAACATGGTCACCTCGTTCTTCCTTTTTTCTCTTATATTTCTGATAGGAAATTTAAATGTCATTTTAGAAAACAAATTGCATCCACAAGGTGTATTAAGCTAAGCTAATTATTTCACCAATAATCCAGAAGTTTCATTGTCAGGTATTCTCTTGTATTAAAAATCCAACATCTTCTACATAACTAGTTCAGATCACATTCAAAGTGAATTAAGCATTTTCAGTTTTTGTATTCAGTTTGTACATTTTTTATAATTGTCTATGTGACCGACGGTATTGGTTAGTTCTACCCTTCGAAATAAGGGTGAGCATAAGGAAATTCATAACTGATACATTGTTCCTTTCTACTTCAAACTTCTTGAATCAAAGTTGACTTATATAGACCCTCATGTCAACCAAGAAAAAAAATGGCATTGGAGCTTCTTTTTAAAAGAAGAGCTATAAAAGTTAATAGTATTTTTCTTTTAACTGAAACAACGAGCAACTATTTTTAGGCTAGCTTCTTCCCACTTGTTCTTAGTTAAAATGTAAAATCAAAAGTGCTAAGTAAATAAGAACAACATAAATAGGGTTGCTCAAATATACAGAGACTGATTTCAAAATCCCATTGCATTGCAAAAACGACAAGGATAATTTTGTAGAATTTTTTTTACTCATTCTCAAATATCCAGAAACCCATTTCAATCCCAAAAGTCCAAGCAATAGAAACCAAATACCAAAATCCAGCTGGAAAGAAGAAAAATCCAGAAAAACAATTCAGAAGGTGATACGAAAAAAAATCATAGTTAATTTGAACACATTACCGACTTTTGTATGATTAGAATTAAGATAAGTTGTAGAATTTTCCTTTAGAGAAAGACAACGTCATAATCACATCTCATATATCCAAAATCCCAAATCCAAAAAACCTAGTATGTCTAATGTTGATTCTTACCTTTGTTTCCCGTATTGGGAAGAGCATCATGCTGATAACCATTCTCGACAAAACCCAACTAAAGAGGTTCGAATAGCGGAGTCGCAGAGTCGAGGATGATTCCCTTCTGGGTCAATGGACTCATAAATACAATGATTCATCTTTCCCTTTTTTTGTCAAGATGATTCAAGAGATTTAGGTAGATTTTTCCTCCTAAAAATGCTTCTGCACAAGGAGATTTGGGAGAAATATGGAAAGAGAAGGAAGAGACAGCTTTCTAGGTAAGAATTGGAGTTTAATGGTAGGCCTATCAATGGTAGAAAAGTCCCCTGGTCCGGACCGGTACCGACCCATATAACTCGAGTTTGATATTTTTTAAAACCCAGACTCATATCCTACCCAGACCTGAAAGTACTGTAACAATCGGATCCAATCTCGATACCAATTATTATGGACCCATTTAGGACCGACCCGCTTATTA
>JAOXNR010000166.1:0-11492 GCA_028571225.1 Parsonsia alboflavescens | reverse complement strand
ATATGGTCACAGAGTTGACCTGAGCTATTGTCAAAGATCCCAAATATCACATGGTAACAGCGCTTGTTTTGCCATTATCACATGGTACCCGTGTTCGTCAAAGCTTGTTTTGTTGAGTGATTCCTTCTGCAAGTGTATATTAAACAAATCTGCTTAAAAAATTTAAGGATTTCAAATCTTTGAAAGATTAGATATATAATTTTGAACAAATTTGCCTAGCTTAACCCATTTACACATCACCAACTTTCTTTCCCAGACCAAAATGGCTGAATTTGCAGAGCCTGTTGTCACCTTCTTGTTAGAAAGCATCAGTAAACTTTTGATAGCAGAAGGAAAGCACTTACTAGGAGTTAATGACGAAGCCCGGAAGCTTCAATCCGAATTGAGGCTACTGCTGTCTTTGGTGAAAAGTGCTGATCAAAGCTGGCAAGATGACAATGCCAGGCTCAGGGAGTGGATCTCACAAAGTAAAGATCTTGCTTATGAGGCGGAGATTGTTCTCGAAACCCTTGCCTTCAGAAATTCATCAAGAAATCATGTCCTGAAACGAAGCCTGTGCATTCTCAGTGAATGTTACATGCAACACAATGTTGGGTCAGAGATTTTGGCACTCTACAATAGGATCTCTAATCTCACCCAACATTTTAAAGAATTTGGTGTCTGGGGAATATTTGAGAAAGAAGGATCAAGTTCCAATGAACGACAGTTTTTAAGGAGGACATATTCCCATATTGAAGAAGATGATTTTGTTGGCTTGGAGAATGATGTCGAAATGATAGCTGAAGCTCTGGTGAGTACATATAAAGTTGTTTCCAGCTATGGGATGGGGGGCAAGGGAAAGACAACTATCGCGCGAAAGGTTTACAACCATCCAGACGTGAGACAACATTTTGATGATTTTGCTTGGGTTAGCATCTCACAACAATGGCAGACAAGAGATATTCTGGTAAGAATTCTTCTGAAACTCATTCCCGAGAAAAAATATGTTATTGAGAAGTGTCAGAATGTTGATTTGCTGGTTCAAGAACTTTATCAAGTACTGGAACAGAAAAAGTGTTTGATAGTTCTTGACGATATTTGGTCATCCTGTGCTTGGGACTGCATTAAAAATGCTTTTCCAATGAGTGCAATGGGCAGCAAAATATTGCTGACCACCCGTAATAAAGGTGTGGCAGTCTACATTGGACCAGATGGTTTTCATTGTGAACCTCGACCTCTTAGCAAAGACAAGAGTTGGGAGCTCCTTCAGAAGAAGGTACTCAGGGGACGGAATTTTCAAGGTATTTATCACTCTAATATATAATTTTTCTATGATCTGGACTTGGATGAGATGATCTCATATAGTTTTTGGTTACTATTTTCTTTTTGCTCTTTTATTTGTCATTACGTCATATTAATAATTTTTCCTCTCTTCTCATGCATCCGAAGTCTACGAAGATGTCCATAAATTCGAAGAACTAGGAAAGGAAATAATAGAATACTGCAAAGGTCTTCCTCTAGCTGTGGTTGCCTTAGGAGGAATCCTTGCAAGTAAACATGATTTCAGTGAATGGGAAGCTGTTAGAAAAAATGTGAAGTCATATTTGGAAAAGGATGAAAACGTCGGAGAAGAAAAAGGAGAAGTGCAGAGGATATTGGCTTTGAGCTACAATGACTTGCCATACCAATTAAAACCTTGTTTCCTTTGCTTAGGCATGTACCCTGAAGATTGTGAGATAGATACAGACACATTGTATCAATTGTGGTTGGCTGAGGGAATTGTGTCTGAAGCTGATCGAATTGGGGAAGAATCAATGATGGACACTGCCGAGCGTTATCTTCATGAGTTAGAAAAGCGGAGTATGGTTCAAGTGAAAGTAAAAAAAGGACCAGGGATTAGAAAATTTTTGTCGTGCTGCCTCCATGACCACATGAGAGATCTATGTTTGCGCAAGGGAGAAGAAGAAAATTTTTTGAAGGTGATAGATTATCGAGGGGGAGATCACACTGATTCAGCAAATTCTAGTGGTTCTGTACTGGGTAAGATTCACAGACTTGTGATTTTCATGAATTCAGCTGATGTTTCTAACTACCGTGCCCCCAAGAAAGAAACGGTTAAGCATATTCGTTCATTGAAATATTCATTTTCAGAAAATGATTTTGTAATAGGACGTCTAGCGAAAACCCGTTTTAAGAACTTCAAAATGCTAAGAGCTTTAACAATCGAAGAACTTGCTTTTGAATCTGAAGATATGATTGGATATTTTTTCCGCCACCTACGTGGTGAAGTTGATTTGCATATTGGTAACCTTGTCCACTTACGATACCTAGGTTTGAAAAATTCAATGTTTTTGACACTGCCCTCGTCCATTAGCAAGCTTCGACACTTGGAAACCCTTGATTTAGGTGGTTCTTTTATATGGTGGATAAGGAAGATTGTGCTCAAGTTTAAAAATTTGAGGCATTTATATTTACCTGATGAGGTTCTATTCGGTAAGCTGGAGTTGGCTGGCTTGACTAACTTAGAGATATTAGGAAACTTTAAGTCCAGTATCTGTCATGTGAATGATTTATACAAGTTAACCAAACTGGTCGTTCTTAGTGCTCACATTGACCAAGACGATGGATTAGAAATGATCAAGTGCATACAAAGTTTGCCCCAATTGAAGCAGGCAGATCTCTCCTTCGACAATTTTGACAATCCATGTGGATTTGAGCAGTTGTTTTGTAGCAACGTTCGGCATCTATCTTTGTCATTTATCACTGGAGAACTCCGCAATTTACCTGAATATAGGATTGACTTCTTGAATTGCCTTACCGAATTGCAATTATTGAAAACTTCACTAGACGAAGATCCCATGGGAACATTGGAAAAGCTTCCCAAATTACAAAGGCTTTGGATGAAGGATTCCTCTTTCGTAGGTAACCAAATGACCTGTCATGCCACGGGGTTTCCCCAACTCGAGTTTCTTTCGCTCCATTCCCTCGATGGACTAGAGACGTGGATTGTGGAGGAAGGAGCCATGCCTAGGCTCTGTCACCTTCTCATTTCAAAATGCCTAAAAGTGACGATGATTCCAAATGGAATAAGATTCATTGCAGCATTGAGAATACTGGAGATTGTGGAAATGCCCATTGAATTTTGCGATAGAGTTCGAGTGGTAAATGGCCATGAAGGTGAAGATTTTGTTAAAGTTTGTCACGTGGAATCCATTGTTGTGAGATAGATCAAGCAATTGTGATTTAGAAACTATCATTCTTACTGTAGCTGCAAGAAATATCTCATTTTTCAATGGAAAAAATGTGCAGAAAGAATTAAAAAACAATGAGTCTGTTTAGTTTTTGTTTTTGCTTTTTATTTATTGTTTTAGAATTGTATATAATTTTTACCTATGGCCAAAGAATAATAATAAAAAAAAATTGTTCATCAATATTCTACAAACCAACTCATATTTAGTTGGATTTTGAGAGGCATGAGATTGACAATGTTGCCTCCAAAGAAATTATGTTATGCTAATAAAATGATTCGTTCTGTGTTTTGTTAAAAAAACCTTACAAAACAATTAAAAGTGGCACCCAATCCAGACTGGTTCACCAACTGAGACCGCAATTGAGAATCCCAATAGGATTCAAATATAGTCTTTGGAAACATTTTAGCCAATCTCTAAGCAAAATAGGACAGCGAAAAAGTCTTTCTATAAATAGAGTTAAAGGCTGTCGTTCGATAATAGAGTTGTTTTGCTATCATCTCATTGGGCAATTTAATAAAAGCAACGGTGATGATTCGAAGAATTAAAAAAGATGTTCTGTCTGAGTTAATGCTATAGTTGGTAGTTAGAGGATCATTACTTCTACTTAAATCCTACAGACTCCATCACGCTTCGCATTGCTCAAGAGGAGTAGCCCCGCATTATTTTGCACACGTGAAGCGTCGGCCGGCAACAAGTACATTTTTTGCATTTCTTAGTATTAACCATATTAGTTTAATACCTGTATGATGCGCAGAATGTCATTTGTAAATATTATAGTAATATACAAAGATAATCAAATTAAAATTTAAAAATGAAAATTAGAAAGAAAATAAAAAACTCAACATGTCACCCATGATTTGCCCAAATTATTCTTTTTCTAAAAAATCCTTTATTTATTGAGAAAAAGAAAAAAAAAAACTGAACATGTCATTTGTCACCAACCATCCGTCCAAATTAATATATATTTATATTTTCTAAACAAAATAAAAAAATCCTTTGTTGAAAAAGTAACTAAACATGTCACTCATTACCGGTCTAAATTATACTCCCTTCGTCATTAAATATAATTTATCAGTCGTCATTTTGCAGAAATTATCTACTATCCTCTAATCCTCCTTCAAAAAATTTGACACCATTTCATTAGAGGGTAATATAGATAGAATAAATTGAAATATCTAATTAACTAGCAATAATGTCTAATTAGTGACGAGAAGAATTGATTAGAATGACTTATATTTAGTGAAGGATTTAATTCATCAACAACTTGTTTAAATAAATATATATTTCGGTAAGTGTTTGTTATTGATGATCATGTTTTCAATTTACTCCCTCCATGACTATTTAGAAATCACTGGCAGTGACTTTGATCAAATTAAGGTAATAATTTTTTTTTCCCCTTAAAATGTCTATATCTATGATTCTAATCAAACTTATATATAACTAGTTAAGAGAAAGAGACATGTGGATAATATAATAAAAAATAGATAAAATAATTAATAAACTAATAATAATGACTTATATTTAGTGACAAAGAAAGTTAGTCTAAATGACTTATATATAGTGATGGAGGGAGTAATAAATTTTGAATTTATTAATATCATTTAAAATATTATTTTATTTTATTAATACATAGTGATGATAATTATAAAATAAAATTAACATTTTTTTCTAAAAATAAATTCTTTGTTGAAAAAAAGTAACTAAACATGTCTAATATCTTTTTTTGAAAATCTATTATTAGGAAAAATCCATTATTGACTTGATTATATACTATCGAATCTCCCAAAATTCTTCCTTCTCTCTCTAGGGTCCCACCCTAATCTACCTTCTTCCTCAAGCAACATGGTGGCTACACCGTTGGCGCCGGATGATCAGCCCCCGGCAGATCCATCTCCATGGAAATCGAAATCCTTCTCCTCTCTCTTCACACAGCCCACACAACAGAAGCCTGACTTTCAAATCAAAGCTTCTCATTCATATAAGGGAGAGCCTGCATTCTTCTTTTCACGAGAGGAAATTGATCATCTTTTAGTCCCATTCAAGCTTGCATAGGTAGGGAAATTTTCGTTTGGGAAACCAGCACTGGGGATAATCAGGAAGGAAGTTCAAACTATTAGTTTAAAAGGAGCTTGCACAGTCAATCTAATCTACGCTCGACATGTCCTGATCCGTCTCAACCATGAGGAAAACCACTGCAGATTGTGTATAAAAGGCGTATGGTCTTTGAACGGCATCCCGATGAGGATTCTGAAGTGGTTGCCACAATTCCATGTCAAAGAGGAACCCTCAATTGTTCCAGCTTGGATCTCTTTCTCAGATTTACCTCTCCATCTTTACTGAAATGAAGTCCTCTATTCCTTCGCCTCTATTGTTGGAAAAACACCTGAATATAGATACCCCGACAGCCAGAATTTCTCACCCCGCAAGAGTTTGCATAGAACTCGACCTGTTGAAAACTCCTCCACAGCGGATCTAGATTCACCAAGTTGCTTCTGGCTTTTGGCAAAGCATTACCCATGAACATTCTACCCGTTATTGTGGCTTTTGCTAAAAGATTGGTCACATGCAAGAGAAGTGCCATTTTAAGAACCCTAGCTTAAAATCAGTGAAATAAAAGAACCCTAATCAAGTTAAGGCTATTAACAGACCAAAAACAATTCTAGCATCCTGAGAACCTCCGGTGAAGAATTTAACAGTATAGAAAATTATGGTCGCTGCCACTGATAGACTGGTTGAAGATTCTGCTCGGAGAATTTCAGCGAATATAGAAAATCAGGAGACTGCAGTTACTGAAAATACCAGTGTTTTGCCTACTGCTGTGATGCAAGCGGAATAGAATTTATCTGCAGAACATTCTCATTCTGATCAGGTGGAAGCTGGAGCATCATCAGGTAAAGCTGAGACGGCAGCTGAGAACATTGGTGATCAGGTTGTTGATGCAGCAGCTATTTTATCAGAGAGTAGAGTTCAAGAAACTGCAGGCTCTTCGGGTGCTGCAGAGGTGCAAATTCTAGAAGACCAAGCAGCAGATCATTCTGCCAAGGATAGCCATTCCTCAGGAAATCTGAACATCAACCCAATGCGTACAGATACTTATTCCCGGTTTGCTGCGGCTCTTGAAGGACTCCACCTGGAAGTTGTCTTCTTTGAGGATGAGGCCCAATCAGGACCACTAAATGCTAGGAAGAAGAAGAAGACTGTTCTATCTTCATCCATAGTAACAAGGTCACATGCCCATCGCAGTGCGTCTCCAAGTCAATCAATATGAGGAAGGTACTGATTTGGAATATCAGAGGAATTAGGAACAAGGCCTTTGTAGATAAGCTATGCAATCATATATCAGGTTATAAGCTAGTGATGGTAGCACCTTTGGAGCCTATGCTTAACTCTTCTAAGATTTCCTCTTATGCTTTTAAACTAAAAATGCCACATTGTCACTCTAATGTTAATGGGAAGATATGGCTGTTCTGGACAGCATCTCTTATAGTGACAGTGATAAGTGATTTGAATCAAGTGGTTTCGTGTTGTGTGAAAAATTTTAGGGGTTTAGAGTCTTCTTGTACCTTTTTAGTTGTATATGTAGCTTGTGACTATCTCATTAGAAGGGAATCGTGGTGTGCGATGAATGAGATTAGCGTTCAAGTGGTTGGACCTTGGCTGATTGGGGGGGGGGGGGGAGTTCAATGTGGTAAAAAGTCCAGATGAGAGTCTAGGCTCTTCACCAGCTTCTCAGCCAAGGAGGGAATTTAATGATTGCATTGAGTCTTGTGGTTTATTGGATTTGCCATTTATGGGAATTCAATACACATGGTACAGATCAACATTTCCTCCCATCTGGAGGAGGTTAGACAAAGTTTTGGTCAATGATGTATGGCAGCGCTCTTTTGAAAGTGCTATAATTGAACATCTTCCGAAGTTTCCTTCAAATCACTGCCCGTTGCTTTTAAACTGTTTACCGCTAGCAGTGAGTCCAGGAGCGAGACTATTTTGATTTTAGAACATGTGGCTAAGACATCAGGGCTTTCGGGATTTGGTTAGGGACTCATGGCAGCAACGAGTTGAGGGGGACGGAATGCGGATTGTGGCTATAAAATTGCAGCGGTTAAAAAAAGTTATGAAAACTTGGAATAAAGAATGTTTTGGCAATGTGTTTTCAAATGTGCAGTAAGTAAAGAAGGAGGTTTCGGCTGTGGAGGAGGAGTATATGTCACATTTTTCAGAAGAGAAGCGGGAGAGATTAAACAAAGCTAAAGCAAACCTTGCTTACCATTCCAAGAATGGTGAGATTTAATGGAGGCAAAAATCAAGAGTCAAGTGGCTAAAGGATGGTGAAGGTAACACAGCCTATTTTTCTAGCTTTTGGCACACTCGAAATCTAGAATGAACATCCAGAAAATTCGGCTTGAAGACGGAAGTTGGCTCATTGACATGACAGAAATTGAATAGGAAGCTGAATGGTTTTTCTCATCTTTGCTTGCTGCTGATTAGGGTTGCTTCGAAGACCCTTCGGCATTCACCAAATTCATTCCAACAGGTATTTCAAAAGCTGAAAATCAGAAGTTGCAACTTCGCCCTTCTATCAAAGAAGCAAGGGGTGTTGTGTTCTCATTGGATTCAAATAGCGTTCTCAAGGTGGATGATTTCCCCGGCATCCTTTTTACTTCCTATTGGGACTTAGTTCAACATGATATGTTGCAAGCAGTGAGAGACTTTTGGGCTGGAGTGTGGATGCCACGACAGTTCATTTCCACGCAAATCGTCTTAATATGGAAAGTGGATAATTTGGAGACATTTCAAAACTTCCGACCTATCAGCCTTTGCAACTTCACTTTGAAGGTAATAGGGAAGGTAATATCTTCTAGATTGGCCACACTGCTTCGTAATTTGATTTGCTCAAATCAAGGGGATTTTATTCAGGGGAGAAATATAGGTGATAATATTTTACTCGCTTTCAATTTGGTTCATTCCCTATTTTACTCGCGTCAAGGGGATCCACTCTCTCCTACGTTGTTTATTTTAGCTGCGGAAGTTCTCTCCCGAGGTTTGAATAAGTTATTGTATGATGGAACTATAGGCAATTTCATTCCGGATACGATTGGTTCTCCTATTTCACACTTGAGCTTTGCTGATGATACAATAATTTTTACCTGGGGCTTAAAGAAGGGTTTGTTTAATTTAATGAATTTTCTTGGATTTTATCAAGATCGTTCGGGCAACTTATCCGTTTTCATAAAAGTTCTCTGTATTTGTACTCATCAATCTTTTTGTAGAGATAGGGAATGATTAAAGGGCTCACTGGTTGTGTTATTCGGAAGCCTTCGATTATTTACTTGCCATGTCCAATCTTTCCAAGAAGAATAAAGATTGCCTACTTTGAACCTTTGATTAACAAAGTTAAGGCGAGAATTAACGGGTGGTAGCAGAAATATCTTTCCCTGGGAGGTCGACTTATCCTGATTAAACATGTTTTATCCGCTATGTCTACTTATTATCTTGCTGTTTTGAATCCACTGCGGCAGGTCATTGCAAAATTGGAGCGACATTTTGCCCATTTCTTTTGGGGCAATTTGGAATATGGTCATAATAGGCATTGGTGTTCTTGGAAGCAAATTTGTATGCCTTATGATCAGGGAGGTCTGAATGTAACCTCATTATCTCATTTTGTTAGAGCCTGTAGCATGAAGTTGTCGTGGAACTTTTGCATGGTGGAATCGTTGTTGTCTGCTCACCTTAAACTGAAATATGGCTATCGACTGGGATAGCCATCATTCTCTAGAGGTTTGAGGGTATGGAAATCACTATTGTTAGTTGCAGAAGAGGCGGAAACTTTTGTTGCTATAAAATTAGGATAGAGAAATTTCTCTTTTTGGCACAATAGCTAGCTGGCTGATGGGAAGCTTGCAGATAAGGTTCAGATTGACATTTCAGTTGATATCGCAATTCAGGAGCTGATTTTTCAGGGCAAGTGGTGGACAAAAGGGGTGCAGAAGTTGCTGTCACCAGATCTGTGCAATTTGATTCTCAATTTCCGTTTGGACAGAATTGATTTGAGGGATATGTACTTGTGGAAGCAATCGTCTAATGGGAAGTTTTAGGTCTCTGACTGTCTGGTAGCTTTGAGAAGTTAGAGTTCGGCTGTGGCATCAATTCATGATCACTATTTTCACACGAAAATTCCTCTTTCTTGATTAATTTTCTCGTGGGGTCTAGCTTGGAAATTTTTGGAAACGAATGACATTCAAACATAGATGGGCTTCAGCCTAGCATCCAGATGTCACTGTAAGTGTGCTTTTGAAACATTGAATCACTTGTTTGGCTCTTGCAAGATAGCAATGGAAATTGGGTCTCACTTTTTTCAAATGTTTGATATCATTGGTGGGCATCTCTTTCCACACTCTTTGAATGAATGTCTTAAAGTCTGGAGCTCCCAGGAGAAGAGATTGGGTATTCTCTCTAAAATTTTCCATCTCTTGATATGTCATGAGATTTGGTCTGCACGACGTGCTTTTGTCTATGTTGAGGAATCGTGTAACAGTGGTGGCATCATATATAAGATTAATTGGCAGTTATTTCATATTCAGAAAGCTTATAATTTTCCCAATTTGGATAGCTTTCGTATATAGTTTACGCTATGTAGTGGATTAATCTCCACCCACAAATTAGTAAGGTTCTTTTTGTCCCCACCTTTTTCTAATTCCTTATTAATAAACAGGTAGGGGTCTGCCAAACCCTCCATCTCTATAGACGGCTTTCACTAAAAAAAAAAAAAAATCAATTCACCTTCTACCTGTCTATATATATATATAAATATATATATATATATATATATTATAATAAGGATATTGATAATATTATTTTTAATTTATTGAATTTTGAATGAATTAAATTTATATTATATCATTCAAAATTTTCTTTATTTAGTTTAGTGAATGATAATTATAAAATACTATTAAATATAAGTATACTTAATCATATTGATTTAGGTAGATACTTAGATGCCCTTTAATGTTATCTATTATTATCTGGTAATAATATTTTGTTAAAATAAAAAAATTAATACTTTTATTATTATTAACTATTTATTATTATTTTTAATAACATGAATTTATAATTAATTATTTTATATATTATTTCTATGTTCCATGAGTATAATAATATCATTATTTTTGTTTTTTTTTTATTTAAAATTTGACATGTATCACCTTCACAAGGTAACACTTATCAGCAATTTAACCCATAACAACTTCATAAAATACATAGATATAAATAAGATAGATGAAAAAAGCTAACATTTTGCATACTGATAGTTTTGGAGTTAAATCTGGAATTTATAATGTAGTGACTTTTTGAATTTCCAGTCCAATTTCTACACTTTTAGCCTGATAATTAGGGCTAAGTTCTGATTTCTTTTCTTTCATTGCATTTAATTCATTAATAGCTTAGTGTATTTGACGAGTTTAAGCTTCTTCTGATTTTAAATGTAAGGTACTTATTTCTGGGTGTTTTTGCATATGGTAGAAAAGGATGTGAAACATATTAATTTATTACTTCATGAGGTGACACATATTGAACTTCGAAGTAACATTCAATATTAAGCCAAATATCATTAAATTGCCACATCATTTAAAAGTTTAAGCTTGTAGAGAAGGGTTTATTTATATGTTTGGTCTGATGTTTTGTAACCTGGTTCTAGAATTGCACAGATACAATAGTGGTTTTGACAAGACAAAGAAAGGTAGAATTTAGCAGCAATGCCATTGGTTTATGGGTAGAACGGCTAATAAGATATTTAAAGGCTGTTGTTCTACAATAGAGTTATTTTGCTATCATCTCAATGGGCAAAGGTATGAGCTAGGTTTATCAGTAATAGATGGGTGTTCACTTCACATGAATGGAGGTGTACTATCGTTATAAGTTTAAATTGAACTCCTCTCTAATAACCTAACTTATGTAGAGAGGTTTAATTATGGACTGAACACATGACTCCTCTCTACCAGCCCATAACCCGGGTGGGCTGAACACATTTTCAATTACATGCTGAACATGTTAGTTTGAGCATTTCTCAGTCTTATTTGTCCTTACTTTTCTTTGTGACTTCTTCATTATAAAGTTGAAATCTCTTATGAAGACCTTATCTTCTTAAGCAAGATTTACACTGCAGTTGGAGATCTTTAAGAGCAAAATGAGATCAAGTCAATCAAAAGAGGAAGCTGAATCCTTGAAATTTTCTCAGAAGAATCTCATCAATAAGGTAGTGCTAAA
>JAOXNR010000165.1:0-11493 GCA_028571225.1 Parsonsia alboflavescens | reverse complement strand
GTCCTTTATTTTACACTGATTTGGTTTGATTGTTAGTGTGAAAATTAACCCTTTCAACTTACAAGAAAATCACATCACAATGGGATGTTGCCTTCATGTGGATCTGTTCCCCATTTCCTTGGTTGTTGATGGTCGGGCCTTCCTAGAGCCTACCCTCCACAGGTCCAGACTATTGCATACTCCTTTTATCTGAGTCTGTTAACCTATTATATTAACTTTCAAGTCTATCTCGCGCCTCTTCAAAAGTTTGGCTTAGCTAAAGTTTGAGTTTTTTTCAATTTGGCTTAGAAAAAGATTTATTTTTAATGGAAAAGTCAAAAATCCATAAGTTAAGTCGTGTCTAATATTTAATGAAATGCCTTCTTTGGTTCTTTTTCTTAAAAAAAAAAAATTACAAAATTATTTCTTGAATTTGGAAAACAAAACTTTAAACTATTTTTTTGATTGATGTGTTCTTCTCAAAGTGTTATAATTTGGAGAACTTATTAGATTAATCCATTAGATTAAACATAAGATTAGTTCATGAATGAAAAACCTAAAAAATTAATTAATTGAAAAAATATTTATTTGAATATACAATATATGTATAAATTTAAAGATAATTTATTAAATTTTATCTCAAAATACCTTAAGGGGAAAAAAAATTCATTAACAATAATGTTGCTCAAAGCTTTCTTCCAATTTTGTTAAAATAATTTCAAAAGCCAAAGAAATACATTTTAATTAACAAACATCTTGGCCATGTCCGTAATAACATCTTGACCAACACTTGACCTTAAGCATACAGAAATACTTTGGGGGCTTGAAGAAACATATAAAATTTGATCCAGCCTATAAAAAAGAAATATTGTACAAAGACAATACAATGAAACAAAATCAAAACAATCTCAAGAACAATTTACCGATGATACACAAAATAAATCAAAACAACCTCGAATTGATATAAATTTGGACAATGCTTGGATGAATGATTGTTTGGCAACCTTTATATATAGAGAGATAGTTTTTAATAATGAAGAGAATGAGTAAATCATTCAAAAATTTCAAAATATGATAAAGTCACTATGAGGACAATAGTAACTTTTAATTTTATATTTATATATAACTATTATATTATTCATAAATGTTTAGTTTTTTTAATAAAACAAATTATCAAGTAATGCCCCTTCTACGCTTGAGGGCCCAGCTACGAATTTGCTTGTAGAACGTCCCAAGATCTGCATGGCCTCACGACCCCATAGCAGACGAGATGCACTCCCACTAGCATCCATAACTTGAATCATTACAAGAAAAAAGAGATTTTTTTTGGATGTTTTTTTATGGTTTAATAAACCATCAGAAAATTACTTTTCATGACTAATTTTTCTTACTTTCTTGGTAGATATTGAGACTGTTATTAAAAGAAGGAGTTTTCTGGAAGTTTGCATTGAATTTTCCGACACCTGAATGGGTCGATAAAAAAATAAAGTATTTTCTGAGAATTTTTTTGTGATTCAAAAATTACCAAAAAATACAAAATAGGTGACCAATCTCACAACATTTTCTAAAGCTCTTGTAAGTGAATTTATTTTCTATATAAAAACATGAGTATTTTATCAAAATCAAGGAAATAATCATTGGCATTGTCATTAATTTGATTTTACTTTGATTAATTTAATCATTAATATAAATAATATATTTTTATATTTATTAAATAATTAAATTAAATTTTTGAATATAAAAAACTATAAATTAATTATTTTTTTTTAAAAAAAAGAGAAAACTGTCTGTTACCATTATTGACAAAATGCTTAAAAAACAGCAACTTTTCTGGCAATTCTATCGTCAGTTCCGAAAAATTACCAGAAAAGTCCCTCCTGGCACTCAAAATGGCAGCCCACCCCCAACTGTCGGAAATGGCATTTTCCGACAGTTAAAACCACAAAAAATGATTAATTTTACCTGTCATAAAATGCCTCATACCTTTTAGTAAATATGGATCTTATAACGTGGAAAATATATTAAACTACAACAATTAAAAAGTAAACTATTTATATTACACAAATCAAAAAATTTATTAAATACCCATAGATTTTCAACATGGTCGATCTCACACTTCCTGTAGTACCATTTCTTGCCAACTTGTTCCCCTCTTTTAGGGCACCTTTTACAGCCAATATAGTACAATCCAAAATCACTATTAACATCAACTGAGGTACCCAAATCCATTGTGCTCCCTCCCATAAAAATTAAGGTGCATTACTTCCGTCCAAGTTCAATTACAAATAATAAAACAAAAAAAAAAAAAGAGAGATAAACCTTATCATGTTTGGGACAAACATAAATTACTTACCTTTGGATTATCAATCAAATCCTCAATGCTAATGACATCACTTATGGCATGCAATTGGTCTGATGCTATGTTATTGTTTGGACGAACACTTGATTGAGAGAAGGAATATGAAGACAAATCTCCTTTTTTTTGAACACCTAATAAAATGAAATATATTAAAAATATGAATTAACTTAAACAAACAAAACATAACAAAAATATTTTTTTCAAAAAAAATAATCTTATTAGAAAACTCATTCTCATCAATGGTCTATTGAGATAGGTTTGAAAATGGACGGAAAAGGGTGGTTTTTTTTTTTGGGGAGGGGGGGCGGGGGGATTCAAGATCAACAATAGCATTCACAACTATCTTTGTCATGAAATTTAATATCTAAATATTTGAAGTATTGTACACCACTCTGTTTCGGGTTTTGACAACATAAAAATATTTAATAAGATAAACATTTCCTTCAATCAACATAGGCTTAAATTTTGGCATCAAAGATTTCCTCACAGATGCTTGAATTCGATTACCTTGGCAAAATATCAAGAAACATTAATTCAATGGGGTTAAATAAGTGCAAAAAATAACCTAATGAAAGAAATTTTTGATAACAAAAACAAATAAAAAATACATTTTCATCTCCTAAAAGCATCTCAAGAGTATTACTATCTTCACAATTATTTCCATCAGGCAGGTCCCACAGTCTAACAACTATTATTGAAGATTATGGAACACCAATAATAGAAAGCAATAAAGAATGAGACAAGAAAATTTTTACGAGAAAATCCAAAATGAGAAAAATCTTGGATTGTCAAACAATTATAAATCTAAGTCCACTATCCTCATTAAAGAATTACAATTATAATATCAGAATTACCTTGGGTTCGATGCTTTTTGGTTGATTTAATTGGGAGGAGATCTTATGACACATTTGGAGATGTGGTAGTTTTTAATACAACATATAACACGAACAGATATAGTATGATTTCTGCTTCTATTACAAGAGTAAATCATCATGGGCATACCATTGTTTTTTTTCTTGTGCCTTCTTGAGTGATGAGAAGATTGGAACTTTCATTTGGTTATTCAACAAATTGTTATAGGCTATGACAAGAGGTGCACCTATAACCATAATTATTGATCAAGATCCTGCAATGACCACAGCTATAGCGCAAGTCTTCCCGTCGAGTGTTCATCGTTACTATATATGGCATATTTTAAACAAGTTTTTAGAAAAACTTGACTCGATACTATACTGTGACAACTACAATCAATTTAAGAACATTATATTTGATAGTGAAACTACAGAAGTATTTGAAAGAAAGTGGGCTGATTTGATGAAAGATACCAAACTTGGAAGTAACAATTCATTGGCTGACTTATATGAGATCCATCAAAAGTAGGTTCTTGCTTATGTGAAAAAGTATTTCAGTATTGGAATGAGCAGTAGTCGACGGGCTGAGATTGGACATGCATTTTTCAAGAGTTATAAAAACAAGAGAAATTCTTTGATTGGTTTTATGTCTCATTTTAATAGAGCTCTTAGACATCAGAGACACAAGGGTTTAGTTACAGATCATACTGATGTAAATAAGAAACCAAAGCTTAAATCCTCTTTTCTAATAGAAACACAAATGGTGGATATTTACACCAAGCACAACTTCATAAGCTTTCAAATGGAACTATTTGAGACTGGCGCATACACCATAAATTGCACATTTGAGGATGGGGACATTGCTATTTACATTGTACAAAGGGTTGGGGATGATTCTTCAAAAATTGGTAGAGAAATTCACTACAACAAGAAGATAGACCTAGTTTCTTGCACCTATAAGATGTTTGAGTTTGAACGACGCCTTGAAGGCATATGTTGATGTATTTTCGTCAAAAGTAGGTAATTCATTTGCCTAGTTGCTACATTTTAGAAAGATCGACAAAAAGTGTAAGATTAGCCCACAAAAGAAGCAAGTAGGAGGATTACAAGATCCGAATGGAATGTCTTTGATGTCATGACTTGCAAGTCTCTTCGATTACTCCTCAATTGTAGTTGATGACACATCTATGTCTAGTGACTTCATCTTTTTGTCTAAATGAGTTGAAGTTGATACATGACAAAATAAAAGAGGTTAACTTGTCAACGAATGTCATTTCACAATCAGTCGTCGAAACAAACAATGAGTGTGTGCAATCCTACACAAGTAAGAGCTAACGGATGTGGGAAAAGGCCATGGTTTATCAATTGTTATATCAATTGCTATGATTTATAGTTGGGCTTACATTAAGTTTTTATTCTGTTTTTGTATATTGATACCACATTTTTAATGAGAACCATGCCTATTTTACAAGATGAATGTTTATGATTAATCCTCTGGTGGCAAATCAACCTGGACATCCTTTTGGTGTTTCTTCTGTAATTTTAATTGGAATTAGTTGCTCTTGTAATGGTTTGAACAGAATAGTGCAAAGATACTTCTATTTTATCATTTAGAGTATTAAGTTGTATTTTGGATTGTTGGTTCTTTAGCTTAACAGTTTGCTGAAATGATAAATGATGTTGCCAGTACTTTTTTTTATCATTCCTTCCTTACAGTAGTGGACTACTAGCCTTATGCAGCAGAAATTTTTTATATTTCTGTCTAAGACTTTTTTATCCTCTGTTTTTTATGCTGCTTTTTTCTATTTTGAAATTCCCGTATTATTTACTATGCCTTTATCATCTTCAATTGTTACCTATCTGATAGGTGGTTGCATGGAATGTGCATATGGAAGGTTGAGCTATGGTTATCGGAAAACATACATATAGAAAAAATTATTAGTTAACAGCCTTATTTTGTACTTTAGTGGGATCCATGTCTTAATGATATTATTTATAGTTTTTGAAAAAAGTAATAGGAAAATAGACATTAAATGAATATCCCAAAAAAATAAATGTAAAAATTTAACTTTGAATGGATAAGGTATTTTATTTGTGTGCTACATTGGAATAATGAGAAAAGTTCATATGCTTTTGCCCAAGTAATTTATAGACATGTAGATGTTGCTGATCTAGTTTCATTAAAAGAATTTTACTTTTATGAACAAAATTATTTCATTCATATTTTGGCATTACATTGCATGACAATAATCATGTCTAAAAATCTATTTCAAGAAGAATAGATTGTGAGAAAAGGGAAACATAAGGGCAATAGGATAATGATGCTATCAATCCAATGACATGACAGAGGTCTAAAAATTGACTCCTTTCAAATTACATATTAAACTTATTATTTTAGACATAAAAAAACTCCTTGACCATGTTAAACTTATTATTAACATGATTTTTTTTTTAACAATTCTTGAATTCAAATGCAAAATCATAATAATCATGATTCTAGGTATATCTTGCCTCCTTGTTATAGCACTTCCTATATTTCCAATTTGAATTTTCACAGAATGTGATATCCACGACCTCATGCAACCTCCACATTCACTTTTTTTTCTTTTTTTTCTTTTTGAAAAATGATATCATTTGTACTTGATGTTGACATTACACCTAAATATTTTTCAAGAGATGGACAATTCGTTGTTCAGTGATTGCCATTCACATTATTAGAAGGAGAAAAAGACTAAGCTTGGCAATTAAAATTTCAACTAGAAGAAACCTTGCAATTCAAATGATATTTTAAAGTAAAGAATTTTTGTAGTAGAGAAAGCTCCATATAACATAGTAATAGGTACCACTTTTTGAAGCAGCAACACCAAGGCAATAACAACATAGGAAATTTAGTATTATCCTGGTTAGGAAGACAAATAAAGTTCACCATCTAAAAATGCAAAAAATTCACATACATATGCCACAAAGTAACAAAACAACATTCAAATAAGTACTATTCCTATCATTCAAAGTTAATCTATGAAAATCAAAGTCAAAAAAGTTGACAATTATCATTTATATGCAAAATCAAAAGCATTGACATCCTCAATGATAAAATGGAACTAGCATCAAATCAATAGATTTCGATCAAAGACTAGATGTCAACAAAGCTGGATTAGTAGTTTAAGATTGTTGATGGCCAATGGCAACACCAATGGTAGATTCAGGAATGAAAGTGCTTCTACTAATATTAAAGTTACCTAATCCAACTCAAAACCCACCCAAGCAAAAATGCAATCTCACAAAAAAATTCAAGTTTGAAAGTATTATAACATCTCAAACCCTAATTTTTGAGAAAATTCAAATTGGAAAAATCACTGCCAAGAATCAACAAGACCAAAACTCACCTTTTCAATTTTTGAAGATCTAAACTCTGACGATTCGGGTTGGGTGTGAACTAAACTCCAACGGCAGCCGCAGCACAGCGGCAACCATTGAATGTGGGCTTTATTGTGTGGATTCTCTCCCTTGTCGCAAGAGAGAAGTCGGTGGGTTCAGGAAGACAAGTGATTCAAAGTGGTCCTTTTTTTTCCCTTTTGTTTTCACCCTCAAAATGACGTTGTTTTATTTAATGGATTTTAAACTCATAACCCTTATGCATTCTGTCAAGTGCACTTAATACCTTGTGTGACATTACACACAGTAGCAAAAATGTTCTTGTATGCTAATACAAAAGTAAAAAGTTGTCATACGAGTTCATAACACAATAAAAACTAAAATGCATTCTTCTATAAATTAATGTTCTTCCTTAGATTTATATAATTTATAAATATGTAAAAAACCAAATAAAATGGAGGGGGGAATCAAAATATATGATTTGAATATCTATTAATAAACTTTACAAAACTTAACTAACAAATATAAAGTTCCATAATAGATTCAATTTCCCCAGACCTGTAGCACTTTTCTAAATCCTGTATTTAAAAACAAAGACAAAGATGTCAATAAAAGACTGAGACAAATAGAAAATAATCAATCTAATTTTTCAAATTCGAACCTCCAAATAATTAAAACACTTATGATTTTCACATAAATCGTTACAAAAGTTACAAATCAAAAGTTACATATTTTTTTTTAATTATATTCTGAAGTCATTTCTTTTTTTCTATATTTCTTAACCTTTCTAAAAGGGACATTAAAGGAATATAATGTCTTTGAGAAAATTTCAAACGTGAAAATTAAATACTCATAAATTTTTTTAGGTTTGTTTAAAGACATATTTCTCAAAAATGGAAATCCACAAGCAACAAAAATTATAATGCACTGAAATTGCATATCTATATTTGAATTCTCAAGTTCAAGTTCCTCTGAATAGGATACTTTTATCTATCCATAGATTTTAAGTGTCAACCTAGACACTAATAGTTAGGCCAAAATATATGCCCAATATGTAGAGTATAGATATTTAGTTTCAACATCATTTTGGGTTTGATAAAAATAGATATATTTTCATTAAATATCTTTTTCTTTTATATGTACACACATGCGTTGACACATATTTGTTCATACCCACCATATAGCTATATAATGAGGATTTTATGGATGATAAACTAACTATATAACAAAAAAGGGGTTGCTTTCCATCTTCTAGCCTTTTCAACTAAACTCAACTAAGCCTTTTCCCTACCATTGGACAGCGACATCTGTGAAACTTCTAGATATTTGAAAATTAGTATTCCAATGATTCAGAATGGGGCTTGACAGTTATGGCCAAATGATGCTCCATCTCTTACCAATATATTTTTAGTTTCACTATAAGTCATGCAACACTTCCAGAATTGAACAAGCAAAAAGTTAGTTTCATTATTCTAACAAGGCTTTTATATGATTTTATTATTATTATTATTATTATTATATTACAAAGTCATTTCTAAATGACATATAGAGAAATGCCTGTGAACACTTAAGATCAAAAGGTGTTGATTAAGGATAGTTCAGTTGTTGAAGGAAAATGAAAAAGACAACATTCAACTTTGAACACTACAAAGTGGACCTTAACGTCTAAAGACTGAATAATGCCTTGTGAATATACATTTATTTGCAACATTACCTGGAGCAAGACATTCATTGAGATGATTGCAAAACTTTAATCTCTTCAAAAGCTAACCTCTTGTGAAGTAATTTTTTGTGATATGCAAACTCTGTATACATTTTTCTTAATTGCACTGCTCTCTTGTACACTTCAGTTCTCGAGTGCACCACCTTTAGTGAATCCTTGTTCCTGTTACGATGTTGAGACTCATCCAACAAGGTGAAATATTAGTCATGCAGACAAGAATGAGATCAAGGAATGAAACTAATAGATATTTGTAATGTAAATGGCTTAACTAACAATGTGGCCACTGAACTTGTCACTTTTTTTTAGTTTGACTATCACACTATAAAACTAGTTAATTTAGCCATTATACTTTACATTTTTAATCAATTTAACCATTATATTTTGCTTTTTTAAACAATTTAACCATACTTTACCATTTTCGAAAATCTCGCCACTGTATTTTTGGTTGAATTGAATAATAGTCACCAATGTAATAAATCTTTAATGAAAATGTCACGTGGCTTTCAATGTCATAAGAATTTTTCATGTAAAATCTTTGTCATTTTGTCAAATTCTTCTTTTGTTTATTTATTGATTTATTTATAATTTGAATGACATGGAGTAAAATTTTATATTTAGTTGAACTGTTAAATTAAAATTTTAGTGGCATGGCAAGCCATATGATATTATTAATGAAGATTGATTACGTTTCTAATTGTTATTCAATTAAAACACCATAGAGTGGTTAAATTGTTTAAAAACACAAAGAATAATGGCTAAATTGACTAGTTTTATAGTTTGATGGCCAAACTGAAAAAAAGTGACAAGTTCAATAGTCACATGGTTAGTTTAGCCTAATGTAAATTGTAATGAGTTTTTCTTTTCTTTTTTTTTTGGTTTTTCATTTAAAGAAAAGGAAATATACTAGTGGGGTACGAGAAAATAAAAAAGGAATCATAATAGTATAGAGTCTAAGGCTGATCCACCTACTCCATTCCACAACATATTCACAGTTATGATCCATGGCCTGCATGAAATATAAGTAAAAAGGATTTTAAGTTTCATAACCTAAGAAGAGTAAAAAGGGAATCTTGCAATCCCCAATCAATAATTACTGAACAAATTATTGAAAGGAAAGAAAAATGATTTTTAAACTTTCTAATACGTCATTTACAAGAAGAAAAATGTGTTAGTACCTTCCCCTTATAGATACAATAAGATGTTCAGGGTTATATAAGAATTTGAATAACTAATCATGCTTTGATTTAGAGCTCCAAATAATTTCTCCACTTGAGTATGGAACTGATGATTGGCTCGGGAATACCATCGCCTCTGCTGAAATAGATGTATATTTCTATATGAAGAGCCTAATTGTGTGTGGAGATAAATCAGTCTCCAAGTGGCTAACTATCAGAATATAATGAGTAGGGTAAAATCTAGGAGAAGCATCAAGAGAGACTTCCCCTCCAACATAGCTATTAAAATCACTCGTCGACTCGTTAACTACAGAATCAATTTCCATTTCTCCACTTGAGTATGGAACTGATGATTGGCTTGGGAATACCACTGCTTCTACTGAAATAGATGTATATGTGTATATGAAGAGCCTAATTGTGTGTAGAGATAAATCAGTCTCTAAATGGCTAACTATCAGAATATAATGAGTAGGGTAAAATCCAGGAGAAGCATCAAAAGAGACTTCCCCTCCAACATAGCTATTAGATTCACTCGTCGACTTGTAACTACAGAATCAATTTTCATTTCCATTTCCATATTCTGCAAAAGTGAAATTCTGAAATTGAAGAGGAAGTAATCTCATTTATTGTAAAAGTAATTAACTTTTGACTCTCAGACAATAGTAAGGTTACCTCAGTAAATCAATTCTCATTCTATATAGTGCATTATTTTAAAGATTGTTTTAATCTTTTCTCATCTTATATCTATGCAGATCATACAAAGTAATATTGATTCTAAGAACTACCATTCTTCTGTTCCATCCAACCAAACTAAAGAATGAATCATAAGAATTCTAATTCTACTCCCCACTTTGGCTTTTGCTACAACAACGGAGCTAAGAAGAATAGGCGCAATGTAAATCTAGGGTTTTGGGAGAGACGGCCAAACGAGAATGGAATTTGTGAGCTACTATGTGAGAGTTTCGATCAGATTAGGCAATAAGCAAAAAACGAAAGTATGGAATTGAGAAGAAGCTATAAAGAGAAAAGGGGTGGGGCGAGACAAAGTGGGAGATTCTACAAAGAATTGGGGATGAAAATGAGGGAGCCAAGTGAGAGAATGTGATTGCAGGTATAAGAAAGTGAGGGACATAAGAAAAATGCATTCCTATACATCTTTTGTCCCTTTCCTATTTGAAATGAAAAAAGTTGTATATAATTAGCCTTTCCTCCATTTATGATTTTTGGTTTCCCTCCAACATTTAGTCATAAATCACTACAAGTCTACCAGTAATAGGGGTTTCATTGTCTATTGTCTTTCAGAAGTTTAATCACTAAGAAGAGTTACAAATCTATTACATAAATTGATACTAGTGAAATTAACATAATATAATATAATTCTATCTTATATGAATGGTACTATTTTAATTTTTAAGATAGAAATATTGCAAGATATGAACGAACAAGTATATTTAATCACTGTGGGTATAAATATATATATACATATATATATATATATTTATGTTTATATTTGTTGAGAAAGATAGTAAGAAGTAACATTAGGATAGGAATGTTTTAATCTAATAAATTTAAGGGTTTGATGAGATCAAACAAAGAAGTGTGAATTTAAATAATAAGGGTGTCATCTTCCAATTTTATGTTGGTTATATATAAATATATAAATATATATGTATATATTTATACGTATATATTTATCCAATATTACATGAGATACATTATACAAGTGTGTATAAATTTATACACATATATTACATAAGTTATATTTAATTATTTAATTCAAATTTTTGAATATGTACTTATTATTAATTCAAATACATATACAAATATTTGAATTAAATAATTAAATGTATCTCATATAATATATGTGTATAAATTTATACACACTTATATAAATCTATTCATGTAATAGCTTTACATACACAACTCCTATTTATATAGAAATTTGGAAACTACGGGTACAAAGTACACATTTAATAAGGCTTATCCCTTTAACTGAAATGGTAGAAACTTCTCGATTAAAATCTTCCTTGT
>JAOXNR010000164.1:0-11494 GCA_028571225.1 Parsonsia alboflavescens | reverse complement strand
AAAGATAATAAAATATAGGAAGCATATCAGTTGCTAAAAGATAAACAATATCTTTTTAGATATGAGAATATTTCAGGAATAATCATGAAGATACCAATTCCGAATAGGCAACCAACAAATCTTCACAAATATTAATCTGACTTAAACACTAATATGATCAACCTGTAATATTCAAAAACCAAAATAATAATTGCCTTAATAGCCAATAAATATCGAACAACATTAAATAATTATTTTGCAGTTGCTTCTCTACTGACTTTCCCTATATCTCTACAAGATCAATAGTGGTTTTTTACTCATCATTATCTATCGTGTTTCAAACTCGAGACTTATATTTCTTAAACAATATCGTTTACCATTAAGTTAAAAAGACTTTGACTATTAAATTGGAGTCAAATAAATTGTTACTCACACATTTGACCAAGATAAAAAATATATATACTTGAATTTCCTATTCTAACACTTATTAGTCATCTTTAATTAAAATTTTTTTCTAAATTCATTTTATTGTTTCATATCTTTCAATTGTGTAACCAACCAATTGGAAAGGAGAGGAGATGAAATAGTGAAATGTGGAAATTAAAAATAATCATAAATTGATTAACGTTCTTTGTCTAATATAAGTCCAACCATCATCCATTATAGTGCAACCTCAATTTTCATAGAATCAATAAATAATTTTACTTTTTTTGCATCATTTAATAAGAAACTCTCAAGCGATGAAATGTAGGAGCCTTAAAACTTGGCCCTATGGAAGTCACAGCATCAAATATTTGTTGAAAGTAAAAAGAAGTTGATACATTAATAGGCATACAAACATCATAAAAAAACTTTGTAACTACCATATGCGCTCTATGGACTAATTCCTTACTTGCAAGAACACTTTTTAAAGTTGGTTGAAATCCTAGAGTAATTCTTGGAGCAAAAAAATCATCTATTTGCCCTAGACCCTTTCCTTTCTTCATTTGAGATTCACCATATCTTAATTTATTACTAGGTGTGGCTACATGAGGAATTTCTTGCACATCATTATCATCACCTTCAAAATTTGTAACATTAGATCTATTAGGATTCTCATAATCAAATCTCTCACCAAGTTCTTTTCTCTTTTTAACAATTTTATCAAGAGAATTTTTTATTTGAAATTTTACATCATATGGAACCTTTGAACAAGCCCTAACCTATCCTTTCTTCCCAGCTAAATGTTATTTCATTTTATAAATTCCTCCACCTTAGCAAATAAATCCACAATACAAACAACTAAGCGCATTCTTTCCATTGACAACCTTTTAACTTACATGATTCCACGTTTTGTCTATTTTACCGTGTCTACTCCGAACTGAAGCTTGATCAAATGGAGTAACTGATTGGGGAGTTGAGTCCATATTTGAAGAATCCATTAAATCTGTAAAAAAAATATAAATTGGATTAAGAATTTTACATATAATAGTATACTACAGTCAAACTGTCATTTTATATTACATTTTCAATATGACAATATGTTCCAGCTATATCATACAAAAAATGAAAAAAAGAATTCGAAAGTTCAGTATGTCAATATGCCTCGGTTCTCATTTAACAAACAGAAATGCAATTCCTACTATTCGAAAGTACACTTCACTTCACAAATAGAAATGCAGTTTGAAAGTTCAGTATGCTATTCCTGCAATTTTTCTAGAAATGTTCTCAATTTTCACTTCACAAACAGAAATGCAAATTCGGACTGTCAAACAGAACAAATTGAATAACAAAAAGAAAACAAAAACTGAATAACAGATTGACAAAAAGAAAGCAACACAAATCGACTACCAGTTCATTGAACAAGAGAACAAAAAGAAAGCAACACAAATCAGTTACCAAATAACAGATCGGCATTGCGTTTGTGATTGTGGAGCTAAAGATTCCTTCTTCTATTTTTGAGCTTCAGCCGCAATGTTTTTCAAGTTTGGAGTTCAAATCGGACAGAGTCGAGAGAAAAAGAAAGGGTAGGCAGCCGACCGATAACAGAGTTTAGCACTACGAAGTGCTTGCTTAGCCTTTTTTTCTTTTTCTTTTTCTGCTTTCTCTGGCGATTTCAGCAAACAGAACAGAAGTATAACAACTTAGTTGTTTACTCCTTAGGTTAAAGATAAGGCTTTTTTTGGATCTAGTTGTCTGGCTTCAATTTTGCAATTTGACCCCAAACAATTTACTAATTAGACTCTGCCGGTTCATACCGATTCTTCATATCTAGAACGGTTTTCTCCAAAACCGATTTTCAAATATCAATCGAACTATAAAAGGCACCAATTTGTGGTCCAACTGGTTGGACTACATGATCCGATCCAGTCCAAAAAACATTAGTTTATATAATAGGTGCTTTATCAGTATTTTTTAAAAAATTTTTATAAAAATACTTATTCCTTAAGTTAAGTTGTTTTATGTTTGAATGCAATAAATTATAAGTTCTTTTCATATTTAAAATTTGTTTGGATGAAAAACACTTTTAATGTTTTTCTTTCGAAAATTTTGTTTTTATTATGTTTTTTAAAATCTAATAGAATAGGTATATTCTACAAATTAAAATATATTAAATCTTAATATTAGTGATGGGGCTCAGAAGTGAGCACGGGTCACACCACAGATCCTGATGGAGCTCTACGGTCAGCAACTTGAGAAAATGAGAAAAACAGTCACCGAAAGGAGCTGTCGCCGGGAAAGAGCTCTAATGCCTAGTTAATATTTTGAGAGATAATTGAAGGTAAAGACTCTCCTTTGAAAACTATCATGTTCAGATTGCCCTAGTTCTCTTCCTTTGTTTTTCTGTGTCTAGACCCATTGTACGTTTCAAATTAAGTAGTGAAAAAGAGAAAGTCTATTACCTCCTAGATTGGAGCATTGTAGGTAATTAGGATAATCGTAGGATTCTGTTGAATCCCAAGAGTAGCTCCTAGAATCATGGAGTTTCCTTGGAATGAGAGATCCTGCCATTCACGTCTCTGTTTGAGAGTTACGAACTTACTAACCGACCTTCAGACCAATTTCACAACCTCTCCGTGGATGCAGAATGTCTCGAGCATCTCTTCTGGTGAGGTCTTGTTGAGTGGTCCTTGGCTCGCAAGAGTGATTAGGAGTCGTGCACCGTTGGTCGTGGCATGAAAGATTTATGAGACGAGTTGGAGTTACCAAGTCATGGGCCGAGTTCTAGTTGTATCTCTCTCGAGCTCATTCAGGAGGTCGATGACTTGGGAGGTTGGTGGTTGTAGGTCACTGTCCATCTTTCCTCGTTATCTTCGTAAGTCTGACTTTTAGGTATTAAAGACATGGGGCCTTTGACCCATTTGGGTTGACTTTCGTCCAGGTCCTGTCCATTCATGTTGACTTATCCAGATTGTATCCCGTTTTGCCCATCAATTAAATTTTTTTTAACTCAATATATTAAATATCAAACCTTTTTAAAAATATCATGAACTCAAAATAGATCGAAAATGGTAATTGATGATAATAGTAATAAAAATAATAAATAAATGATTTATATTTAATCTTTTTTTTTAAAAAAAAACATATATATATTTTGCATTTTTACATATTTTTATTCTACAAAAGTTCAAATATATAAACATGAATTAAACAAAATAGATTTTCAAAATACTATAATGAGATAAATAAAAAAATAGAAAAAAGAAGAAAAGAAGGTACGAGAGACAGTGGCAGACTACTTTCTTTAAAATAAAGGAGTGTTAATTAGGAAAAAAAAATAAAAGGAAGAAAAAACATAAAATAAGAAAGGAAGAAAAAGGGAAAAAGACAAAAGAGAATATAAGAAAATTGGGGAAATTAAAAAAAATGGAAGAGAAAAAGTAGAAAAGATAGTATGAAAATTATGAGTTTTAACATTTTAAGACTCTTTCTGTGTCTTAAAATAAAAGGTCAAGTTTTAACAAAAAAAAAAAAGATAGATATTAGTATGGATTTCCTACATTACTTCTAAGTACAAATCGATTATTCTCCCTCGCAGGGATTCTACGAAGTTACTATCAAATGAGAGGCCTGACACATTGACAATGTGGAGTTCACGACAGCCCATCAAATGTTTTATTCCAGGTTTCTTTCCGACAGCCCATCAATTAGCCTGATCCATTATTGGATTCTTAGATCTCATGGTCTGAGTCCATAAGGTCTACTTCAAGATTCGGGTTACAATGTTAAGAGGGCTTCTGGGTCTCATTCAAGTTTGTGATCTGTCCGCATGGAAAAACACACCGATGAACACCCCAGAAAGGAAATATAACATTTGGCATTTTTGGCCCACTTTAGCAACTTGAAAGTTTTTTTTAATTATTCGGAAATAACTGTTTTATAAAAATTTTATTAAAAAATTTATATCGTTAAGTTTAAAACGAACTCAATCAACTAATTTTCTTAAATTTATATAAGTCAAATTGAGATATTCAATTTTATTTAAAGGGCATATTTAAAGAAACAAATATTAAATAAAACTGGTCTTGATAAATCGAATATATGTATAAGTCCCATGCATCAATCGCAAAACAAATTGTTAGATGTCGATTATGTAACTCATTTTTAATGCTACTCCCATCCCATCAATTCATCATATAAATTGTTAACTATCATTTTATATGGATGAAAATTTTTTAAATATAATTATTTTATGTCAAAAATATCGATTATCTTTTTCATTAATCACTAATAATTCTTTTTCTTTACAATAAATTAAATAGAGGATAAGAATGATAGTAATTATGATGATTGATAACTACAGAACCAATTATATTTGTGGAAATTCTCAAATATACCTAAATGGATTGATCAAATTTCAATTTTACCTAATTTATGAAAACATTTCAATTCTATCCAATTGGGTTGTCCCAATTTCAACCTATACCCTAAAGTCAATTTTAAAATTTTTTTTGTAATAAAAATTATAACAGAAAAGGAAAATTACTTTCTTACCCTTATACCCAAATCAAGACAAGGACACCAACGGTTCCTTTTCTTCCCATTTCGATACCGACTCCCCACCTTCTTCATTGCCACCAACTGAAACTCTCCACCTTCTCCACTCTTCATATTTTTTTTACTCTCACCCATTTTCTTTCCTTTCTTTCCCTTCTTCCACCCTCATTTTCTTCACTCCCAACCGAACCTACCCCTTATTCCATTTTTGCAACACACTTCGGTAGAATCCACACTCCAACGACGATGCCATTCGTCGGTAGAACACTTCATCGTCGTCGTCGTTGCTGCCATTACCAGTAGGTTTTCTTCAAACTTAAACCTTGATTTTGTATCGAATATGTTAAATGTTGTTTACTTTGATTTTGTATTTTGTTGAAACTGTCTTGAATGATCGTGCATGAAATTGAATTTGAATCTCGAAATTGTTTGTTGTGTCTCGAAATTGTTTGGTTGTGTCTCGAAATTGTTTGAATCTGTCTCAAAATTCTTTGAAACTGTTTCAAAGTTGTTTGTTGTGTCTCGAAATTGTTTGTTGTTTCTGGAAATTGTTTGATTCTGTCTCTAAAAGGTTTGATTCTGTGTTTCGAAAGGGTTTGATTGTGTCTTGAAATGTTTATTTTGTGTCTTTGATTGTGTCTCAAGGGTTTGATTTGTCTCGAAATGTTTCTTTGTGTCTCGAAAGGGTTGTTGTGTCTCGAAAGGTTTAGTTTGTGTCTTGAAATGCATAAATTATGTCTCGAAATGACTTGATGTCCAGAAATGACTACTATGTGTCTCGAATTGTTTACTTTGTGTCTCAAAATGTCTGTTGTGTGTCTTGAAAGAAATGTAATTGAAAGTCTGGGTTAATTTAGAAACCGTATCTCGAAATGTGTTGAATGTGTCTAGACATTATTTCTGTGTGTCTCGAAATTCTTTATTAACTAATTTAGAAACTAAACTGCAGATATATGGATCCCACTCATCACACCTTTCAGTTCCGACACGATCCCGCCGTGCCTACTGGGAACACGCTTTGCGCACACGTTAAGTTTTCGATCGTTACACAGACCGTAGACTTGCTACAGCGACATTTGAGAGGGGGCCTTTCAGATACATGGTAGATCTTCCTGTTTATCATGGAGGGTAGGGCTGCCTTTCATATCTTGAGACGGGAGGTCATTCTAGAGGGTGCCCGACTCGATAAGATGAGGTTCCTCATTGGAGAACGGTTACATCGATTGGGCCTCCAAGAGTACGCTCTCCTCACCAGTCTACGTTATGGGATAATAAACCGGAACATTATTGAGAGGGGATTGAGTTAGGATGGAGCCATGGATCGATTGATTGGGGTGAATCCGGTTCCTCCATGGATAGTTTTGCAGAGGTGGCAGGCCATAGCTGTGGGACAACTGTCGGTTGATGATGCCCTCAGATTGGCATACATCATCATCATAGGTCCTGACCCGAGAGCAGACTGCAGACATACCCTTTTATGTATGGAGTTTGTTGGACGAGTTTGAGGCTATGGAGTCGTTCCCATGGGGAACGATCGGGTGGAGCCACACGATGCACTAATATCGACAAGCCATCCAAAAGGACTCCCCGAAGAGACATTTGTACGTCAACTGTTGGGTGTTGCTGGTAAGTTTTCATATTATTAATTATATTCGTTTATCAATAATGTTTTTTAGACTCTCTAAATAATGATTTGAAATTTTTTTATTCTTATCTTTAATTAGTGGTGGGCGTACGATCATTTCGCATCCCTGCATCCTGAGCTATATAAGGACGCTTAGGCTTCGGCTAGACGTAGTTCCTCCCATGAAGGGCCACGATGTCCGAGGTACCTCACCCTTCGAGGTCCTCGACTTGGGAGAGAGGAGTGGTCCTGGCTATTTGACCAAATACGTGATTACCTTATCGAGTCAAACTGCCAATCACAGGCCCGTGCTAGCTCCCCGTATATCGAGGTTAATCATTCAGAGCGACAGCAGCCATACTGGGCCGATTTCGACCACAAGCTATGTATTGCAGTGACATGCTGGGGTAATTATCTACCCATCTCATTCTAGGGGGCGTGCGAATAGTGATTCCTTGTTCAGCCATTCAATCAGGTAAGACTAATCTCAATTTCCAAAATTTAAGTTCATTTTGTATAAAGATAAATATGAAGATCGTTAATACTTTAATTTTTTTTTATTTTAGATCCCATGTCCTTATCAGGATTCGGCTGAGCAAAGGATTGATCGAGATCGGTCGATCAGTCCGACGAGATCTATTAGTGAGGCCTTACGGTCGAGTCCTTCGGCAGAGGACCAGGGGAGCGATATCCCTCTCCCATCCCCTCTCCACACGAGAGGAGTCGACGTCAGGTATGTACCTCTTCCTACTTAAATAAAACCTAAACCCCCTTCAGAAACAAGTATGGATAGATTCTAACTCGGTTTTATCGAGCTACCCATGGCTAGGGTCGAGCTCCTGTTGCAGCAGCTTGGGGATCAGTTACTCCAGGGGTTCGCACAGATCGGGACAACGAAGGCTAGTATCTTGGAGCAACTCACCCATATCGAGCGTTAGCTCAATGTGCTGGAGAGACATGATTCCCCTTCGTGGGTCACTGACGCAGGTGAATGTGGTGGGTTGAGGAATAAGAAATTCATTAAGAAATCTGAACAGTAATTGGTGAACAGTTCCGATGAGCCGTAATTCAAACTTTGGATCATCCGTCAAAATTTGAGGCTTTTCGATAATCTAACTTCTGAACTTGCAAGAGGTCTAGACAACGAAAATTGGGTTCTTCTCCTCTAAACAAAACTTCAATCCAAAGTAGTTAAAGGATGAAGAAGGAAAGAACAACACCTTGAGTTCACAATTAAAGAGATAAAACTCTGAAAATATTATTGATAATAGATTCAACTAACTATCTCTTAGGCATTCATCCTTATTTATAATGTTAGAAGTTCTATGTTCCTAATTAGACTAGGAAATAGAAATCAAGTAAACTACTAATAGCTAAGTTATGTATTCCTAATCAGATTAGGAAATAAAAATTAGGAAGAAAATAATGAAAAAATAATAATAAAACAAGTTTCTAAATAAAATTCTATCTAATTAAGGAAATAAAATTATTAAACAATCCTAATCTTGCTCGTCTACTTATACTGCTTCAGACTCCCCCTCTTGAAGAGCGCTTGTCCTCAAGCTCGCGTGTCTCCATGGAAACGAGAAAGATGTTGTGCATTGAACACATTGGATACACTATAACCATCTAGTAGCTCGAGCTTGTAAGCATTGTGTCCCAACTTCTCTAGGATAAGACAAGGAATAAATTTCCGATCCCTGATCTTGTGGTAGTCGCTTGTAGAAAATTGATCCTTGGTAAGTGAAACCTAATTAAAATCACCAACATCAAACGGAACATCGCGTCAAGTCTTGCCAGCATGTTCCTTGTATGCTGCATACGATCCCTTCCCACATCTATAACAGACTCTTTTCTTTTGGTTCTTCTTTTCCTTGGAGACAACAACATACTCAGGGAAGACCTGCTTTTCTGACTATGCTGTTTTCCTCTCAAATCTTTCAAGGGTATTGAAGGTAACCATTTGTGTTCTCTTTCCTTCATTAGCTGATTGTTTTGGAGTACCATTTGAAGGATTATGTACAGGCACGAGTGATGTTGAAGGGGAAGTAGAAGAAAGATCGGGATCCTGCAAAACAGACATGACAAACTCTGAACTCCCTGACAGTCTTGGACTCTGATTGAGTGGACTTGTCACCCTAGCTATATGAGATACTTCCACAGGGATAGGTTATATCATAGGAAGAACATCAACAATAGCAGATCTTCTAGACTCTGAAAAGGATTCTGCAACTGATGCTGTTGGAATGGATCTTGAGTTCATGTCAAGGGGTTCCACTCTTGGAAACTCATAAGTGACATGAGGACCCTCATACTCTAGCACTATAGAATAGTCCAAACTTGCCCCTTTTTTAGGTAGAGGTGCTTGACGATAGGGGAAATAGAGTGAGGTGAATTCTTGAGCTGATATAGATTTTTGTTGATGTTGAAAGTTTGGTTTGCATTCCTGGTCTCTCGGAACACCCCTCTGAAATAGCTCCCTTGGTGGCGATTCTTGTTCCTCCTCACTGTTGCCATACTCTTCTTCCTGTCTGCCGGCTAGCTCAGGTTGAAAGGCTGGTTCAGGCTGAACGGTTGGTTGTTGGACAGCTAATCGTCGCACCATTACTGATAAGGTTTGCATCTCTCATCGTAAAGCTTCCCTGTCCCTTTCTTGCGATTCTCTACTTCTGCACAATTCATCCAAAAGTGCAGCCATAGTAGGATCTATGTTTCTGCCCGACATCTCGGATCTTTGCTCTGATACCAACTGACGCAGGTGAATGTGGTGGGTTGAGGAATAAGAAATTCAGGAAGAAATCTGAACAATAATTGGAGAGCAGTTCCGATGAACAGTAACTCAAACTTTGGATTATCAGTCAAAATTTGAGGCTTTTCGATAATCTAACTTCTGAACTTGTTGGAGGTCTAGACAACGAAAATTAAACAAAACTTCAATCTAAAGTAGTTAAAAGATGAAGAAAGAAAGAACAACACCTTGAGTTCACAATTAAAGAGATAAAACTCTGAAAATATTATTAATAATAGATTCAACTGACTATCTCTTAGGCATTCATCCTTATTTATAATGTTAGAAGTTCTATGTTCCTAATTAGACTAGGAAATAGAAACCAAGTAAACTACTAATAGCTAAGTTATGTATTCCTAATCAGATTAGGAAATAAAAATTAGGAAGAAAATAATAATAAAAATAATAATAAACAAGTTTCTAAATAAAATTCTATCTAATTAAGGAAATAAAATTATTAAACAATTCTAATCTTGCTCGTCTACTTGTATTGCGTCAGTCACCCCCTTTCCCAACATCTCCCATAATCCCCAACAACATCACTCAGGTAAATGTAGTATCGAAAACCTGCATTAATTTCAGTTACTGTTTTTTATCTGAATTTTAATTTGAAAATGGTTCTTCTATTTTTTACATAATAGGTCGATGCACCTGTCAGTTGGGCAAAGGATACAGGTGTTCCTCCGGCTCTGGCTCCTCCAGCTCCGGCCCCGACCCCAGCCCCTCCGTTGGCTCCGTCTCTTGCCCCAGCCCCTCCGACTCCAGTTGCCACTATCCAAGTAAAATTGGGATCGCTGGAGCGTAAATTTTGGTCTCTATTACTGGTTCATTTTATTATTAAGTAATTTTAAATGAATTCTCATATTGAGTAATTGATTTTATTAGGAGCTTGGTCGTACATGTCGGGCCAAGGTCCCGTCTACGAGTGTACGGTCACTTTATATCGACTCGGCCATCACATTGAGTCATTGAGGTTCAGGAAGAAGCCGAGGATGAAAGCGGTGAGGACTACTCGAGTGGAAGAGGTGTAGAGGGAGATTCTACTTACCATGGTGGACAAGTCCACTCCAGACCGGGCACGGTTGGATGACTTTTGCAGCTCCGGAAGTTCAAATAGGTAATTCACTTTCTTTTGATGATTAATTTGCATTTTATAACTTTTCTGATTTATTGTTCTAATCCAAATTTTTGTGATAGGTGCACGATCAAGGGGATCCTGTCATTTGTAGGGGCTGACCTCGCAAGGGTCAGGAATATGATGGAGTATATCGATGACGACCTGATGGATGGGTTCATGGCTTCACTATGGAAAGCGACAGCGGAGGCCCCATCAATTTACCAGACCCGGTTCCGCTTCGCACTCACCAGGACATACTTATACATACGTAGTTAAAAAATTATATTGATCTATATTTCATTTATTGTACTTACAACATCGATTTTTAACTAACTCCAATGACAGAGCTTTCTCCGAGGTGCATGGGAGGAGACGAAAGCATCTGGAGTGGAACTGGGATCCTACGTCTTCGATTACTATGTCACTGCCTGGGTCGGGGGAAGATGTTAACACAGGAGAGGTAGCATGGTGGGAGGCAGTAGAGATATTTAACTTCATTTTCTACATAACTGTAAGTTTAAAATATGATTTATTCTATATTAATTGATTTAATATTTGAACTGTATTGTATATAGATATTGATGCCCTATTGCCACCATGAGAATTGGATTTGCTGCGGGTCGATTTTCACGGGTCTTGGATCATATTGTATGATCCGAAACCATTGATTGAGGCGAAGGAGTCTTGATTTGAGTTGATGGAGCCGGTCTGCTTGATGTTTCCATGATTACTCTAGCAGACCGGATTTTATGACAGGACAGGCAGCTCTCCGGTGGAGACGTTCACTGCAGTTTTGCTTGACCTGCCTGATAGCTTGGTGCACTTCATCCCTATTCAACCTGACACGACCAGCTGCGGTACCTATGTGTGCTATTACATGTCACAACTGATGAGAGGGCATCTTAAAGAGATGCCCCAATTGCCTTCTACGGATTGTATGACGCAGTACATTAGGGATGAGATGACCCGACTCATGCTATCGTTTAGTGGATAGGAGACGGCTTTGTAT
>JAOXNR010000163.1:0-42287 GCA_028571225.1 Parsonsia alboflavescens | reverse complement strand
TCTTAGTTGATTTAATAATATTTGAGAAGATAAAATAGTTTTTCTTTTTTCTTTTCTAAAATCCCCTTAACATACCATTTCTTTTTCTTTTTCCTTTTTTTGTTTGTAAGTTTATTATAATATATTTTTTTATTCTATCAGTTAAATAAACTAATATTATACCATTTTTTTTTATATTAGTTATTTGCATTATATATTAATTTCATACAATAGTAAGTTCAATTTTAGTTTTTTTTTTTTTGACTGATTAGTAAATTTAAACTTCAGAATATTAATAAAAAATTACTAAAAAGAGCTTTCATATCATGTGGGGCCCATGATATGAGTTCCCATGTGTTGGGCTTCCTCTTTTATACAATCTTCAATCTCCTATTTTTGCATATATCGCCGATGTATTAGAAAACTATGAGTTTTTTAAACATTTGTGTATTGTTATTATTATTATTATTATTATTATTAGTTTGTTGGGATTCTCTCTCGTTATTATCTCTTTTCTTTAAATATTTTAACGTTTATATGGTTAGAAAAGAAAATAATCATTTTTGTGTTATTATATTATTATTATTCTTTTGCTCATAAACTTTATCCTAAACATTTAGAGAATGACACTTGTCAGCTTCTCATGCTTTGGGAATTACTTTAATATATTAATAATTAATATAGATGATTATTATTATTTGGGATTCTCTCTCATTATTATCTCTTTTCTTGAAATATTTTAACATTGATTTTGTTAGAGAGAAAAATAATCATTTTTATTTTATTATATTATTATTTATTTTTTTGGATTCTCTCTCGTAATTATCTCTTTTTTGGAAATCTCTCTTGTTATTATTTATTTTCCAAAAATATTTAAATGTTTATCTTGCAAGAGAAAGAAATAAACTTTATCCTAAGTATTCACGGAATGATACTTGTTATCCCCCTCGTACTTTGGGACTATTTTTATATATTAAATATAGAAGATTATTATAGATCAAGAGCTAATTTAATTATTGGGTATTTAGTTTTATCATTCATGGCTTGAGGGTCCATATTAATAATTTATTTATATATAATGAAAATCCCAAAATAGTCTAATGAATAGGCCACAAAGTGTACTGGGCTCAAAATTTTAAATCATTTCTCGTTCTTTTAAAAATGAGGACAAATTTTAAATGATTGTAACACTGTGAAAAAAAATAATAAAATTGATTTAGGTACTTAAAGTTTATGGTAAAAAAAAGCTGACATTTAGAAACAGGGGAAAAAAACCAAAATCAAATGCCTAGTTTCAAAAGATTAGGCAAGAGGAAGGCAAAACAGGTTTTTTTAATAAATTTTTTTTTTTTTATCGTCTCTCTCTTAACCCTCACTATATCCCTCCCCTTGAGGATTAACAGTGGCATCCCACTTACTCTCGACATGTCTCGAACTTGAGACCTCCCGATTTCAAGTATTGCTGCTTACCACTAAACTAACAAGGCTTGACCAAAACAGGTTTAATTAGTTGGACTTCGAATCTTGTAGTACATATTTTGTAAAATATTTTTTAGTATATCAACAGAAAAAATTAACACTTGCCTAAAAGATCAAATATTTTAAGGGTTTAATTTATAAAATATATCTAAAATAATAACAAAAATAGATGTGTAACTTTTTTTTATTGATATAATGGATGTGTAACTTTTTTTTTTAATTTTAGTTAGAAAGTATTACGTTTGAAATTTAGTTAAAGAGATGCCGTGATACCATTGATGGTGCTTAGAAACGATCTTCAGGTCACCCCGAACTGTGATGACATTTGCAATCATAATCAGAGGGGGAAGAAATTAGATCACTGGAGTAGGCTGTTACCTTGAGGATAGCTCTGATGTCTAAATCAGTATTTCAAGAGAGTAATCTTTGAGCAAATCAACTCAATCTGTTCGTGAATAGTGTGTGTTTTGATAATATATACTGAATAATAGGTTACCCTATTGATTGTAACTATTCAATTACGTGAAAATAGGTAATTAGGAAAATTGTGAGATCGTATCCCACCAATTGCTTCTAGAATCATGGAATTTCCCTAAGTTGGGATACCTTGCCATGCACGCCTCTGGTCGAGAGCTACAAGCTCGTTAATGACCTTTAAACCATCCTTATAACCTACCTATGAATGCCAAAGGGCTTGACTATCCCTCTTAGAAGGTCACGATGAGTGATTATTAGTTCATAAAGCATGTCAAGAGTAATAGACATGTAATCGGTGAGATGGGTCTGTTTAGGTCGATTCATCCAGGTCGTACTCGTTTCTCCCATCATTACCCCCCGTTTAGGTTCAACAAGCTCGAAGGTCGTGGCTCCTAAATTACCATTTTAAGTCACAACCCTTTACCTCTAAAGGGTCGCGATGTTCTTTGTAGAGACTAGTTTTAGAGGTGGCATGCCTCATCAGTTTTTAGCAGTTGCCTCAATTCATGTGTACCGGATCTTTTCCAGAAATCCAAAGGACTCCTTCTCATATATAAATTAGGAAGCTTGAAGAGTTTACGATTTACCAAAAAACTCTTCTTCTGCAAATAGAATTTTTCCTTTGCAAAACTAACTCAAGTTGCTACCTTCTCGAACTCCTCTTTTCTTTCTGTCCCACGAATACTCTAAAGTTAGAACACTTCACTTTATAGTTTCTCAAGAATTGACAAGTGAGTTTTCTTTTCTCTCTATACTTTTTTAGAAAATTTCCATCTTTTCACCTTTCTTTGAAAAATATCTTCTGAAAAGTTCACCCGGTCATCTTCTTCTAGCACCCCTTTTCTTCGCACAGAAGAGATTTCTAGGGCTCTTCCTTCTGCACACCCTGATAACTCAGTATTTTACTTGCCTCCTCTTATGGCCAGGGCTACTCGTGTTAAGAGTCAAGTCTATCATCCCTCCGAACTAGTGGTTTTTTCTCTTTCCTCCTCCATAGGTCCCTTAGAGATTTTCCAGATTAGTGGGGAGAAGGGTTTAAACTGAGAAGACATAGTTATCGCTTGGGAGTCCGAGCATCCCAACAATCGACGTGTTGGATACATAGTCCTCCACTTGACTAATCTTATTGGAGGCATTCTCTTGTCACACTTGTATCTCTTGTTCTTTGATATAGTCTATTTTTGGAATTTTTCCCTAGCTCAACTCATTCTAATACTATGGTTTCAGAATGACTTGCCACCTTTATAGAGTTCAAGTTTCATTGGACCTTTTTAGGTGCTTGTTTACGGTCGATATTTCTACAGCCCCGAACAAGACCAGATTGGGGTACCTCCAATTCAATAGTATTCATAAGCTAATAGGGCCCTTCCAGTCTTTAGGTGGAACTTGCAAGAGGAATCTTTCCTTTTTGCTAAACTCCCCCGCAAATCTAGTCCGGGCGAGCCCTACTCGAACTGGAATCTTAATAAAAATTTTTTTAATAGCCTTCCTACTTAAGAGAGGGATAGAATTTTTCTTCCCAACCTGGCCAATTTTGAAGTTGAGAAGGTCGAGTCAACTCGACTAGTCTGGCCTTTCCTTTCCTCCGCTCTACTGGATTATTAAGTCTGGCAGATCGCGACCTCCCTTCTCTTAGTTGAACTATGGAAATTCTTCCCACTAGTAGGAAATTTCTCCATTCTTCAAGTCTCAAAGAAATTTCGTTTAATTTTTTTGTTTGTAAATATGTGCAAACAATTTTTCCATCTCTTTGTTTTGACAGTGATGAGGACGACATGGCTATTGAACTACGCCTCTCACTCATAGCAAAGATAGCAAGGAAGGTCGTTGTCCATCCAAGCTCCTTTTGGCAGCCCTGGTGACACTGTTGGTGCTTCTTCTTCTTTTCCGGGTATTGCTTCGG
The DNA here is from genome assembly GCA_028571225.1 of Parsonsia alboflavescens. NCBI lineage: Eukaryota > Viridiplantae > Streptophyta > Magnoliopsida > Gentianales > Apocynaceae > Parsonsia > Parsonsia alboflavescens. Next base: position 38,449 of record JAOXNR010000163.1, on the reverse strand, counting down.
ACACTGGGAGTCCACTTTTAGGATCCCCATTCCCGAGTCCCGGACAACACAATGGCAAGCAATCGTACTTTGCCTCAATTTACGGTGCTTTGAATCCTGATGGCATTCGAGCAATCCTGATACTATGGACAAATGGTGAAGGCTCCGAAAGGTTCACACTACTTTATATCTCTTGGTTAACATTCTTCTTCTGATTTGTTCCTAGAGTCGTTCTCCCCAGCGGATTCAGGGCTCTCTCAAGTATCACTGCCTGTTCTTTCGATCAGGCTACGTGAATGAGGTATCCTTCCCATAGGAGGAGTTCTTAGCTAGCTTCCCTGCTCTTTAGGACTTGTTTCTTACTGTTGACCTCCGGATATAGGGGCTCGATTGAGTTTGTCCCCAGGGTTTCTCTTCGGTCGAGCACGAGTGGGACTCCTTCGCCCCGTGATCTTTCCTATGCAAGTCCTACCTTCCCACCTTCCACATTAGGCTGGAGGTCATTTCTTGCTTTTGAACGTAGGGGTTGACCAGACTATGTGCAACCCCCTTGATCTCGAGGTAGTTGCATTCCCCTCTAAGATGGAACAGGGGTATGCCTCGTTGACATGTAATCTCTTCTACCCGAGATTCCTTCTAGTGCAACCACCATGCATTCTAAGAGGTTAGCTAGACACTGGACTTCCCCCAGATCTTTGTGGTTTGGGATTAGTGCCATTGTCATTCTGATTAAGGTGTCCCTAATCTCTCCTTTCATGCACAGGTGGGTGGTCCACCAAGACCCTTCGGAATTGTCCAGACTGTGCCGGTCTTGACTGTACTTGCTGATTGATCGGTCCCATATTGTTATTGTCCTCCATCGAGGTCCGGTCTTCCGACACTGCTTCTCTAGTGCGCAATGAAGTTCTGCTAGGGGGCCTACCACGCCGTGGTGGCTGAACACGCGATGGTTGCATCGGGTCATCACAATCCTTGTTTGTTTTGTTTTGTGTATATGGAAGAAACCTAGGCTTCGAATGTTTCCTTCCCAAGACGGCACCAGAAGTGATAGAGCTCTGAAACAATCTTCGTGTCACCCAGAATCGTGATGATGCCTACAATCACAACCAGAGGGGAAAGAAATTAGATTATCGGAGTGGGCTTCAGTCTCGAGGATAACTCCGATGCCTAAGTCAGTACTTTGAGAAAGTAATATTTGAGTAAATCAGCTTAATCTATCCTCGAGCAATGTGTGATTGGATAATATATACCGAATAATAGGTTACCTTGTTGATTGTGATTCTTCAATTACATGAAAGCAGGTAATTAGAAAAATTGTGAGATAGTATCCTGCCAATTGCTCCTAGAACCATGGAGTTTCTCTAAGTTAAGATACCTTGCCATGCACGCCACTAATTTAGAGTTAAAAGCTCGTTAATGACCTTTAAACCATCCTCAAGACCTACCTATAAAAGCTGAAGAGCTTGACTGTCCCTCATGGAAGGTCGCGATGAGTGATTATAGGTTCATAGAGTATGTTAAGAGAGTCGTAGACATTTAGTCGTGGCATGGAAGATTTATAAGATGGATTGGAGCTCCCCGGGTCGAAGGTCACTATCCCGTAAGACCTCTCTCAAGCTCAATTTAAGGTAGGTGACCTGAGAAGTCGGTAGAAAGAGGTCATTGCCCACCCTTCCTGTTAACTTGTGATTCAGACCTTTATGTATTTGGGTCAATGTTTGGGTCCGTTTGGGTCGGTTCATTCTGATGGTACCCATTTCTCCGATCACCAATGAAAAAGCACTACCTATAATCAGGGCCAAAAAAAAAAAAAAAAAAACCAAAACTTGTTCTTCTTTTCCTAAACATGAATGCACAAGTCTAATCTACACCTATATCTGCATTAATATATTAAAATAGTCCTAAAGCAAGCAAGGATAACAAGTATTATTCTTTGAATGCTTAGAACAAAGTATAATTATATCCAAATATATTATTTTCTCTCTCTAACTACAAAATAAACATTAAAATATTTCAGAAAAAAAAATAATAACGAGGGAGTAATCCCACATCGCTAAAGAAGTTTGAAGAGAGAGAAGTCTATATAAATTAGCGGACATAAGCTTACCTTTCTTGGTCAATACTTTTGACTAAGATTACGTGTGATATTTGTTTTTATTAGTTGGCCATTGGCCTACTTGATATTAACTTTATTATTTTTGTTAGGATAGCCCATTGGGTAACTTCCTATTTGGGCTTTTGCAAGTTTTATTAAATAGATAATAAATATCAATAAATTCAATGCATGGAATATAATTTATAAATTAATAATAAATCATGGGTTAAAATTATATTTAATGGTCATGATTAATTTTGACGGAAAGAATATATGATAATTTGGATGGAGAGAGGACGACACATTAATTATATTATTTCTTAGCGGAAAGAAAAAAAAAACCTTTATTCTACTTCTTTAAGCAAAAAAAGTAAATTAAAATATAATATAATTTGAAAAATATATAATAAACCAAATTTAAAAAGAAACAGATTTGCAAATATGAATTCAATTAATTAATTAATTTTTTCTAAAAAGAAATTAAAAGGTATTTCTTATTTTTGAAATTTTAATTTTAGAAAAGATATTAATTTGAACGGGTAGTGGATAATACATTAAATTAACTTTTTTTAAAATTTATATTTTCAATTTTTTATTATTTTATACTTTATACAAAGATTATTAATGCCTTCCAGAATATTACGCTTGTTTTATCCTAAAGTCAAAAGGATTTTTAATTTAACTTTAAAATATTTATTGTAAGTATACATTTTAAGAGAAAGTAGATAACTATATAGATTTATTGAAAAATTATTTTTGATAATATAAAAAATTATAAGAGTTTCGTTGATATATACGTTTAAAAAAATATATTAACTTTTAATTGGTGAAAAAAATGTTAATTTTTGATTGGTGACAAGTAACAATGCATATTGGGATAATTATTAAATATTATTGAAAAATATAGAATTTACATACAGCCTAATTTAAAAATTATTTTTGAAATCTATAATAAATCAGAGTCAAAATTGTACATAATAACGGTCATGAATTCATGGTTCATGAATTTAAATTTTTTTTTAAAAAAATTGTCTATACTTTTAAAAGTAATATGGATAAATATAAAATTTGGAAAAATAATTTCTTATAGTGACAAAACTAAATCATAATAATTCATTGATTTTTTTTATATATAATCAAAATTTAAAAAATTATGAAAATTTGGACAAGTAGTGGATCATGATCATACGATGATTTACATTTTTAGTTACAGTTTTTTTATATAGTTTTGTTATATACTAAAGTTAATTTAAAGCGACAATATATCTTTGGGCAACAAAAAAAAAAATTCATTTCAATACTTTTTAAATTTCTTTTTTTTCAAAAAAACTTCAATCTACTTATTTAAGATAACATATTATTAACTAATATTTTACAATATAACAACATAAAAAAGTAGACTTAACATAAACTATAATTGAAAAATATCTATAATAAATCATCATTACGTCATATAAAATTTAAAATGAATTGTATTAACTATTATGAATATAATTAGTTGAGTTTTTTTAAAAAAATATATTGAAAATTACACATAAATATTTCTGCCTTTTTTTTTTTTTTAAGTTTTAGAAAAGATGTTAATTTGAAAGGGTAGTTTGGACACGTTAATTTATTTTTTTTCAACTAAATCTTTTAGTTTTATTATTTTATATTTTTTCCATGATAATTAATGACTTTCTACGTATTGCTTTTAATTGACATTAATAATATAATTAAAAATATTATTGATAATTCAAAAAAATTATTAATGACATGTTGTGTTTTCTTTTTTCTTCTTGCAGTTATGTTTTTATATAATTGATTATATTTCTAATTATAAATAGAGATGATTTTTCTAAAAATAATTGTCATATTTTTATTGAATTGTTTACAAAAAAAAGGATAATAATAGTTTTAATTAAATAAATTATAGTTTGAATAAAATTAATTAAACATTAATTAGCTAATAGATATAAATCTTTGTGTTCTCTATAGACTCTTTATAAAATAAAATGATAATAATTTTTTAATGCAGTATTTATTTTATTTAATTTATAAGAATAAAAAAATCCATTCAACTTATTTAAGTAAATAGTCATAACATATTAATAAATAATATTGTGAAATATAATCAAAATAAAATAATTGGCATACAGTTTAAGTTATTAATATCAATAATAATTCATAATGAAATTTAAAGCTTAATTATTTCAAGTAATGTAAAAGGTAAACAAAATATTTTATTTTTTTTAAAAAAATATTAATAATACAAAAAAAAAAGTTTTGAGTTTTTGAACTTTTATTTGAAAAAAATATATTAATTTGAACGGATTGATGAATAATTTGTTAAATTACTTTTTCCGCTTTTTCATACGGGTATTATACTAGTTTCAATAAAGAATAACAGACACGTAACTCTCTGGATAGAGCGCGTTATATGCCGAGATCCTTGGTGCGTGACTGGTGATCATCTGCATATGTTTGAAAAACAACCTGATGAGATACTGGAATTGGACTTGATAAGAGATGGGGGACATGACAAAGAAAACGATAGTGGACTGATGGCAAAGGTACCAAATTGACGTCTCTATAGAATGGACTCAAAACCAACATTATAAAGAAGATAATCCATTAAAAGTTAAAAATGCAATTGATTGATTCTTCGCGTCCACACAAACATTATAATTCATGTGGTTAATTATTGTAGTAATTTGACTGAAAAGATGCTAAAAGTTTTTCACATTAATTTTCATAGTACAATGCAGGTTTATTTTGTTTTCGGAAATTATAGAACCCAATTAATATTTAAAAGATTCACGATTTTTTACTGAAATGCAGAAGGATCCAAATTGCTTCTATCAAATGAACATAGGTGATGCCAGCAAACTCAAGGACGTCCTGTGGATTGATCCCCAAGGGTAGTGCTGCATATTCTGACTTTTTTTATGTTAGTTTCGATATGACATACCTTGTTAACAGATATAATATGTCATTTGCAACCTTTGTCGTTGTTAACTAGCACGGCAGTTCCATTCTTATGGGTTGTGCTCTAGTGGCAAACGAGGACACTTTGACCTTCTCGTCTTTATTCTCCACTTGGATAGGAGCCATGTTAGGCGGTTACCCTACAGCAATACTAATATATCATTGCGAAAGCATGAAGGGAGCTCTTTGTGAAGAGATACAAGACACGGTTCATGGGTTTTGCATTTGGCACATTCTTACTAAGTTGCCTCATAAGCTTGCGGGGTTAGAGATTATCATGATGCAAAAAAAAGAGTTCAGGTGTTTAGTATTTGATAGGTTGACAAAACAAGATTTGAGACTTGGTGGAGTGATTTTGTTTTGAAATATAATCTGCAAAGCAATGTTTGGCTGGAAAAGTTGTTCTCCTAAAAGGATAAGTGGATGCTCATATACCTTAAAAACTATTTATGGGCCGGTATGATGTCTACACAAAGAGGCGAGGGAATGCACGTATATTTTGATAATTCTGTAAACAATCAAACCACTCTGTCACAGTTTATGCAAAATTATGAAATAGCATTGATAGATAAACCTGAAAAAAAGATGACCTAGGAACTTAGGTCGAGGTTTACAGAAATGCTTTCTTGTTCAGGATTCAAGTGGAAGGAACAACATCAGAGGCATTACACTCGTACAGTATTCAAATGGTTGAAGCGGGATGTAAAGTTATATCACTGCGAATTGAGCTTGTCTGATGAAGATGTAGTTCCTAGGGTGGAGAAATTCAAGATAATTGATGGTTCAATCAAAAATTATTTCTATGGAAATCAATTCGTGTACACGGTTGAATATAGATCGGTGGCCTGTATCTTGATTGTGATTGTAAATCCTTTTAGACAAGAGGAATCCTATGCGGCCACGTATTCAAGGCATTGGCACATAAAAGGCTTAACGAAGTCCACCAAAGATGTATATTAAGAAGGTGGAGGAGAAATGTTAGATGACCACACCTGGGAAGATTTTTCTCAAGTGGTTATCCAGACGTGACAGACGAATACAAAAAGTACATTGCATTATTGAAGGAATTTGAAGATGTGGTGGATATTGGAATCTACAGTAGTCTGAAGATAAATCACATCAAATCCAAACTATCAGATTTGAAAGTGGATGTCTAAAACTAGAATGATAACCCGTTTGTAAATGATACAAAACCAGCAGACGAAACACATGTAACAGCTGCTATAAATCCTGGTGGACCAAACATTTTGGATCCCATCGTGATTCGATCATGACGAAGGCCATCATAGATTTGCATTAGAGATGAATACTATAAGTAGAAGGGGAAAGGGAGGAGGTAGGGGTAGACGTGGTTCTAGATCGGTTAGTACGGGTAGGGGCAGTGGAGTGAACAATAGTATTGATCTCAATACTTAGGTACAATAGTATTCGTTCACTGGATCCTAATATATCATTAACTTTACTATAATCTGTGATTTTGTCAGCAGCAATAGAGTACTAGTCTTACACCCCATGAAGATTTGAACACAACCAGTATAGTTGTTGTATTCTTTCATCAAATCATACCTTATTTTCTCATACACAGCTGATTTTCAAGATTGGCCTTTTCACAAATGGCTCCTTCAGCATATTTCATGTAATCAACAAAAGAGAGGATAAACTTTTCATGCTCTGAGGACTTTAATGCCAACTCATCTTTCAATTCCAACACCTTGCCTTCGAGTCCATCAATCCTTGAATTCATGTAGCCAACATCAATGGAACAAACATCATCAAAACGTCTAGCATCATCTTCGACAATGATATTTTCGATATTCTCCAAAGCCATAGTGTTACTCTTCCTTTGCAGAAACTATATCTTCCAAGTTTGTATTTGCACAGTGAACTCTGGGTGAGAAAGATAGGTTTAAGTAGGATACAATTCTTGTGTCCAAGTGGCTAGCATAGTCAAAAATTGTTAATAATCTAAATTCCAAGCACTATTATTTATGTATATGTAAATGAATCTTTCATTGGACACCCATTTAATTTCAACTTGGAAAATCAAAGGGTTTTTTTTTTTTAAGGGTTGTGTTCTTTTCTAATCAAACAGTGCTTCATCTTTATCACATTATACTATAATATATTGAATTTTTTTAAAAATTAATGAATATATATTTCGTTCCCACAAATATGTTATTTAGTTATAACAAATGCATGTAACTATAATGGGTGACACCAGGAAAAATAAAATGGTTAAAAATTTAATTGTTGAGTATTGTGGACCTTGGAGAGAATCGAGGTCCGAAATGCCCCATTTCGGAACTTGAATTGGGCATTTTGAACCTTAGAAATTGAATTTAAAAAATAAGAAATCGTTTAAAATATTTCAAACTTTGGTGAGGATTTCAGACCGTAGACACGACTTCAATATCCAAAATATCCCATTTCGGAACTTGATTTCAGACCTTAGTTATACGATTTCAATTCGTGGAGTTATGATGTTGGACCTTACAAAACTTTATTCGAGGCTTGCAAAGAACAATTCGGTCCTATTTAAAATCAATAAGTGGTTCATCTTTATCATACTAATATCTTTATTTTTATTTTTTAAAATTAACGAATATATATTTCGTTCCCACATATATGTTATTCAGTTATAACAAACGCATGTAACTATAATGGGTGACACCAAAAAAAAAAAAAAAAAACCAACAAATTCAATTTCTAGAAAGGGTTAATGAGCTATTCACTTCCTGTTTTGACATATAAATATATTTAATGACTTCAAAGAATTATAAAAATAAAAAAAAGGGAAAAGATTTTCTCAACTTTGGGAGTTTTCTTTACCAGAATAGATAATACAATAATATATTTATTATTTATCATATATATAATAATAGTAATATATATTTTTTATATGGTATTTGGTCATATCCTTGAAAAATATAATAGTACTTATAACAATATAGAACACGGAAAGTCTCTTTACATAAATTAATCCTTTGATATACAATTTATTTTATTATAAATTGAAAACCAAAAGATTAAGTGATTTCATTTATTTATTTATTGAAAAACGAAAAGGTGAGGTTAATGCATTTATTTTAAAATATTTTTTATATAGTTTATTGAATTTTATAATAAAAAAATTAAAAAATTTGGAAGTCTACTTCAAGTATAAATAATAGATAGATGGATAGATAAACAGATTGAATCAAAGCCTTAAAAATGTGTTTGATATGGTTTAGGACATATATATCCATATTAAATATTATATTAAACACCACATTCATTTGCACTTACATTATATTGAAAGATCATACTCATAAAATTATAAAAATAAATGTTCGATGAATTGATTTATTATACTCTAATAATACTTTTTTTTTTTTTGGTTTGGCATTATATAATTATAAATATAATACGTTATATTATACACATACTCCCATTAGCTTGTTGTGTACACCTATGAACGCCCATTACTTGCACAAATAGTGTATCGAAGCAGATATAAAGGAAGATACTCATAAGATTTAAGAGTAAACATCATTAGCAGACCATACCTATGCGTTTACATTCAAAATTTCACTCATCACTCAAATCACGATACATTAATTTGGTATTGTAAAAGGGGACATCCATCATGTTCTACTCTCTAGAGCCTTGACCAAGACGCAAAGATCAATGTTGCTTTTTTGTCTTCGTTTTGGTGATAGCTCATATCTATTACTTCAAAAATGCATTTTAATGCACTTTCATAAGGTAGCATCATTTCGGATGGGATCATGGACCTTTGAGAAATTCTTGGTGAGCTACAGCTATTGTGAATTAAGGACACTTGTAAGATCTAAACAGTATTACAGAGAGGAATTGAAATGTGATTTGTGTACTACAGGATATAAACTGTATATGTTCATACCAATCCCTACAATGCTTCGCTTCTGAGTTATTGATGTCATAGCATCGTCTGAAAATGTCATGGAATGTGTTGAGTCCAAGTTCACTAGACGAATACAACCCTTTGGAAGTTATTTTCTTGTATACGTACTCAACATTACACAGTCGATTGAATTCCTTGGATCTGTCATGTATTTCCTGAGAGAAATCAACCCCATGCAATAGAAAATAAAAGGTAAAAAAAAAAAAAATTATACCAGACCTAAGTTTTGCCCAATCAATAGCGAAACAAGATGCTATGACACTTTCGGTCTAGACTTTTCTCTCTTCTTTTCCTTTTCCAATCTAGACTGCCAACTGAGATTTTGATTCTCCCATATGCGATTGAATTCAAGTTTGCCTATTTTCAGTGGACTGGTTATGTATAAATAATCCCATAAGGGATGTTCGCAATATATTTCCCAAGTAAGCATTAATTGTTGGTGGAGAACACATAGATTAGATTATCAGCTCAGCATAAGCATGTGAAGGATGATATACAAACTTTTTTTTGGATGTCCACATGAGATTTTGACCGATCATATATATCATCATGAATAAACAACCTCTCACTTTTTTTAAAAAAAAAAGTTTTTAATTATTAATTTCTGCAATTTATGATGTTATGATTTTGATTCAATATGAATACATAATATTTTATAGCATAATTCTATTATGGACCCGGTACATTGGATCATGTTGTTCACATTAAGCTGCATCTCAAATTTTCCCCACAAATTACTACGCCATGTGTGGTTATAAAAAGCAAAAATACCCTCAACTTGATGTGGACTTCAATGTCCATGTGTGGGGATTTTGGATTAGGTCTATATCAAAATTTTCCTGTTTTATAGTGTTTAAGTTAGTATAATAACAATGGTTCATTAATGTATGTCTATAATAATTAGAATCGTTCCATCTGGTGGTATTATATTGATCGATCATATATATATCATCGTTTCTACTATGTGTGCATGAGTTTAGATTTCTTAAAATTTTTTAAAATTATTATAAGTAAATCTAATAGGATTTGCACCCAAATGAGATAAAAAATGATAAATTTGAAAAGTCATGCACTATAGCTATCATGGCCCAATCTTTTACCACTTTAACTGAGTCATTTGTTATTGGACTCCAATGGGTCAACTACAATGTTAAACATGCATATGCTATTTCGAATCGATAATATAACCAATCTAGATGACCTTAGGTTGCATAGAACGAGTATCAGAAGATTGTCAATACTCGCAGGAGCTAGCTCTCTAATGCATATTCTTTATTGTTACTAGATTGATGATAACATACTTTTTGAATAGATAGAAACATATTCCGTTATGCATCTGGAAGTACTTTCTCCAATTTCTCTCTAGCAACGTGGACCTAAGTGCATACATCAAGGGCTAAAATGTCAAAATCATTTTGAGTATACTCCAACTCTACAGCTTTGGAGACACATACTAGTGCACTCTCATAAGGCAAGTTTATGTCAAGTGCGATCTAGCGATATGCAATACAACCTTGCATCTAGCAAAGATTGCGGATTAGGGACACCTGCAAGATTAGATACGTATTATATAGCAAATTGAAATTTTGGGTAATGCATCAGGACAGATAGTTAAATATTCATATCAATGCAACATAATGAATAACTTGTGTTTTTTTTTTGACTCATAAACTCTTGATAAGGTCATTGAATGTAAGTAAACCTAGTTCACTAGTCGGGCTAATCCCTTCCACATTCATTTTCTTGTGAACATACACAGAATTGCATAAAGAATTCACACCCTTGCTCCTGCATTGTATTATATGAGAGATATTAACCCTATGCTTTTCACAGAAACAAAAAAATGAGGCCATACAGGATCTGCAAGAGAAACTTACACTAGCGAACATTTTTCTTAGTAAATGGTAGAGGAAGAAGCAACACTATAAAATTTCTTCTCTAACCTCGGCTAGAAGGCTTGTGAATGAGACTATTCCAGACTGCATTGTTTTTCCTTCTTCTTCCTTATCTCTTCTCCTTGGCTAGGGATTGCCAGATCTCTTTCTATCTAATGAGTGGGATTATATAGGGAGTTAGAGTCTGAGGGAGAATGAAAAGGTGCTTAGGTTCATTATCCAAGAAGACATTTATTATGGGGCGTGCGAACAACTCATATCTATCCCCATTTCATAGAGGGTTTGTGAAAGCCTTCACTTCTTTTTTTTATAAACATTTCGAACCTTGGGGGTTATATTCTATGCATTTTCTAGATAAAACTAGACCTTGAGAGGGGTTATTTCAAACCTTGGTTTGTGAAAGCCTTCCACTTCTTCATTTTTTTTTTTTTAAAACATTTCGAACCTTGACTGTTATATTTTGTGCCTTAACTAGTCCAAAACAGACCTTGAAAGAAATTTCAGACCAAGACTTGTCAAATCCTCCCCCCCCCCCCCCCCTCCCCCTTTTTTCTTAATATCTTGAACCTTGAGGGTTTATTCCGTGCCTTGACTGGTCCAAAATGGACCTTCAAGGGCATTTCGGACCTTGGGTTGTGAAATAAAATCCTAAACCCTCCCCTTTTTTTTTTTTCATTTTTTATTATGTTAATTTTTTATTGAATATTTTTTAATTTTATTTTTTAAAGTTAATTTTTTATGGAATTTAACATACAATAGAATTCAAGAATACCATATGTAATTTACTTTTATATTTAATTTACTATTTAAAATATAACAAAAAAAAATCTAAACTACTACAACAACCACTGTAGCATGATCCAAGCCATCTCTTTTGTAATTTACTATGCCTTAGCGGCAGTGCAATTGTCACCAATTGTCACCCATAAACCGATGGCCAAATGGAAGTAGTTAATTGAACTTTAGGGACTTTACTAAGTGCTATAATAAAAAGGAACTTGAAATCTTGGGAGGATTGTTTACCTTTTATTGAATTTGCCTATAATCGGTGTGTATGTACCTCTACTCATTTTTCCCCGTTTGAATTGGTATATGGTTTTAACCCTTTGACTCCCTTGGATTTGATGCCTTTGACTTCAAATGAGTTGCATAGTTTAGATGGATAGAAGAAAGCGAAATTCGTAAAGGACTTGCATGCTAAGGCGAGTTATAACCTTAATGCATAAAACCAAAAGTATGCCAAGCATCATAACAAATGAAGAAAGGCAATGAACTTTGAAGTTGGAGATTTGGTTAGGGTGCATTTTCGGAAGGAACGTTTTCCACAACTTCGCAAGTCCAAGCTTAATCCCCGAAGAGATGGTCCTTTCCAAGTCTTAGCGAAGATCAATGACAACGCCTACAATATCGATCTTCTCGATAAGTACCAATTTAGTTCCACTTTTAATGTTAGTGACTTGTTCCCCTTTGATGCAGATGATGGAGATTCGAGGACGAATCCTTTCGAAGAGAGGTGGAGTGATGGAGACCAAGCACCATCAATTCCACCGGAGCCAATCACAAGGATGAGGGCATCAAAGATGAAGAAGGCGTTGATGATATTTGTTCAAAACAAAGAAGAGCGACTTTGAAGCCATGATCAAAGATGATGAACTTGAACAAGAGCAAGCAAGAAGGGAGTACAACTTATGGGAGATTCAAAACCTTGAGAATGGAGTTGGGAAGCCTAAAAGAGGTTGGAATGAAGATGGAACTGGGCAAGACAAAGATGGAACTAGCCTAAGAGAGCTTGGAAAGGACCATCTCTTTGAGGATTAAGCTTAGACTTGCAAAGTTGTAGAAAACGTTCCTTCCGAAAATGCACCCAAACCAAATCTCCAACTTCAAAGTTCATTGCCTTTCTTCATTTGTTATGATGTTTGGCATACTTTTGGTTTTGTGCATTAAGGTTATCCCTCGCCTTAGCATGCAAGTCCTTTACCAATTTCACTTTCTTCTATCCATTTAAACTATGCAACTCATTTGAAGTCAAAGGCATCAAATCCAAGGGAGTCAAAGGGTTAAAACCATATACCAATTCAAAAGGAGAAAAATGAGTAGAGGTATGTACACACCAATTATAGGTAAATTCAATAAATGGTAAACAATCCTCCCAAGATTTCAAGTTCCTTTTGATTATAGCCCTTAGTAAAGTCCCCAAAGTTCTATTAACTATTTCCATTTGGCCATCGGTTTGTGGGTGACAATTGGTAGAGAATAGCAATTTAGTCCCAAGTTTTCCCCACAACACCTTCCAAAAGTGACTTAGAAATTTAGTGTCCCTATCACTAACAATTGCCTTAGGTATTGCATGTAAGCATACAATTTCCTTAAAGAACAAATCGGTAACATGATGAGCATCATAACTTTTAGCACAAGCAATAAAATGAGCCATCTTAGAGAATCTATAAACAACCACAAAAATAGAGTCCTTACCCCGTCTTGACCTAGGCAATCCCAACACAAAATCCATAGAAATATGAACCCAAGGTGCACTAGGAGTAGGCAAAGGCATATAAAGTCCATGTGGCTTACTTGTTGATTTAGCCTTTTTGCATACAATACAACTAGAACAAATTTTCTCAACATCCCTTTTCATGTGTGGCCAAAAGAAATATCCTTGCAAAATACTCAAAGTCTTAGAGATGCCAAAATGACCCATTAAACCACCCCAATGACTTTCAACAACAAAAAGCCTCCTCATAGAACATTTAGGCACACATAATTTACTTTTCTTAAACAAAAATCCATTATGAATATAAAACTTACCAAAAGCTCCTTTTTCACAAGTATAATACAATTCTTTAAAGTCATCAATATTGGCATACAACTAAGTCATAAATTCAAAACCAAGTAATTTAGAGTCAAGAGTAGAAAGCAAAGTGTACCTCCTTAAGAGTGCATCCGCCACCACATTTTCTTTACCTTGTTTATACTTGATCACGTAGGGAAACATCTCAATATACTCCTCCCATTTGGCATGCCTCTTGCTTAGCATGTTTTGGCCCTTCAAATGCTTTAGGGACTCGTGGTCAATGTGTATCACAAACTCCGTTGGCCAAAGGTAGTGTTGCCAATTTCTCAAAGACCTAACCAATTCAAACAACTCCTTGTCATAGGTAGAATGATTCAATGTAGCTCCATTTAATTTCTCACTAAAGTAGGCTATAGGTTTTCCCCCTTGCATCAAAACCGCTCCTATACCCACCCCCGAAGCATCACATTCAATCTCAAAAACCTTAGAGAAATCGGGTAGAGAAAGGATAGGGGAACATGCAAGTTTGGATTTTAACAATTGAAAAGCCTTTTCTTATTCACTCTCTCACCTAAACTTAACTTTTATCTTGGTCATTTCCGTAAGAGGGGCAGCTATAGAACTAAAATTAGGAACAAACCTCCGATAGACTGAAGCCAACCCATGGAAACTTCTTACCTCACTAGTGCTTTTAGGTGTAAGTCATTCCTTGATTGCCTTGATTTTCTCCTCATCCACTTGGACACCATTAGAAGAAACAACATATCCAAGAAAAGTAATTTTTGGTAAGCAAAAAGTACATTTACTCAAATTAGCATTTATTCGTTCATTCCTAAGGATGTCAAAGACTACTCCTAAGTGTTCAATATGCTCCTCCACATTTTTTTTTATAAATAAGAATATCATCAAAATATACTACAACAAATTTGTCTATGCACTCCCTTAGCACATGATTCATCAACCTCATAAATGTACTAGGTGCATTAGTTAGTCCAAAAGGCATCACAAGCCACTCATACAAGCCTTATTTAGTTTTAAAGGCCGTTTTCCATTCATCCCCTTTCTTCATGGGAATTTGATGATAACAATGTTTAACTCAATTTTAGAAAAGTTTTGGCTACCACTTAACTCATCTAACATATCATCTAACCTAGGAATGGGAAAACGATACTTTACCATGATCTTGTTGATGGCTCGACAATCAATGCACATCCTCCATGTGCCATCCTTCTTTGGCACCAACAAGACCAAAACGCGCATGGGCTCATGCTTTCTCTCCCATACCCCTTTTAGAGTAGCTTCTCCACTTGCCTATGTAATTCCTTGGCTTCCTCCGGGTTTGTTATATAAGCAGGCTTGTTTGGAAGAGGTGCACCCAGAACATGGTCAATTTGGTACTCAATTCCCCGAATTGGTGGCAAGGCTCTAGGCAGCTCCTCTTGAAAGACATCCTCGTATTCCTTCAAAAGTGGAGAAACAACACTAGGAAGAGAGGGGTTAGTGTCAAGTCAGTAAGTAAATAAAGATTCCTTATTTATCAAGAGAGCCATAGGTCTATGACCCTCACAAGCATAATTCACCTCTCTTGTTTTTGCAAGGAATCTCACTTTCTTTTCACTCTTGTGTTCTTCTCCTCTCATTTTCTTTTGACTCCTTCTTCTCTTGTTCTTTTTCTTTCGAACTCTCTCCAATCTCTTTTGTTTTCCTCTTGTCCTTTTCCTCATAGTATTCTTTCATCTTCTCAAGTAATCTCTTTTGATCAATGTAGGCTTCATGTGGTTTCAAAGAATTCAAATGAACTCTCTTCCCCTCAAATTTAAGAGTATATTTGTTTTTGTGCCCATCAAAGGTAACTTTCATATCAAATTGCCAAGGCCTACCTAGAAGTAAATGAGTGGCTTACATGGGAACCACATCACAAAGGATCTCATCACTATATTTACAAATGGAGAAAGCGCTCCTCACTTGTTTCCCAACAATTACATCCCCATTATCGTTGAGCCATTGCAACCTATATGGCTTTGGGTGGTCAACACATGGAAGCTTTAACCTATCCACCATATACTTACTAGCCACATTGACGCAACTCCCACTATCTACAATGAGACTACACAAATTTCCCTCGATCATGCATCTAGAATGAAAAAAGTTTTCTCTTTGCATCTCCTCTTCTTTCTTAACTTGGGCACTAAGAACTCTCGTTATTACCATATTCAATTGCCCCTTAAGGATTCCCTCATTTTCACTTTCCTCATCTTCCTTCCCTTTACCATGTTCATTCTCTAGCCCCTCCTCTTCCCCTTCACTGGCGTACTCTAGTATCCCCTTTTCCATATGGATAACTTTCTTATTAGGACATTGGTTAGCAAAGTGTTCATAGCCTTGACATTTAAAGCATGTAATTTCTCTAGCTTTAAAAGGTGGGAGTGGAGTTTTACCTTTGTCCCCTTGAGGGGCCTTAGCTTCACTAAATTTAGGCTTAGGTTTCTCTTCTTTGGTGGTGACTTTGGGAGCTCCTCGATCCCTCTTGGGCCAAGTGTTGGTATTCTTGTAAAAAGGAAGAGTCAAAATTTGTTGTGCCAAAGGTTCTTCCATAGGATCTGTTCCTATTCTTCACTTGACGCTCAATCTTAATGGCCTTTTGCAACATCTCTTCTAGATCTTCGTAATGTTGTAGCTCAAGTGTGGCACTTATCTCCCGGTTTAGACCATGGAGAAATCTCACCATTGTTGCTTTCGCTTCCTCACCCACCAAATTGCTCCTTATCATTGCAATCTCCATCTCCTTGTAGTATGCATCAACACTTTTAGAGCCTTGAGTGAGTGTTTGTATCTTGTGGTGGAGATCTCTTTGGAAATTTCTAGGCACAAACCTTTTTCTCATTTGCCGCTTCATTTCTTCCCAAGTCTCAATTGGTGGTGCGTCTTGTCGTCGCCTAGCAATCACTAGGGATCCCACCAAATAATGGCATAATCCGAGAACAACACGATTGCAAGCTTAATTTTCTTCTCTTTGGAGTAGTGGTGACACTCAAATATAGATTCAACTCTCCTCCCCCAATCCTAGTAGGCATTGGGGTCGTCTCCTCCATAAAAGGGTTGCACCATTAACTTGATGTTTCCCAAATTTCCATCAACTTCTTCATTTCTTCTTGGCCTCCTTGGTCTATCATCAACATGATATTCATCAAATGCTTCCTCCCGGCCTCCTTGGTCTTTCATCAACATGGTACTCATTGTACTCTTCTTCATTCTCACTTTTAGCCTCCGCATGTTGCTCATAGTAGTCCCTTCTCCTTAGTTGGGCTCTTGGTTGATGTCCAGTTCCTCTAGCCCGTTGATGTATTTGGTTCCTCATAGGTGGAATTGGAGGTTGGGCCTCCATGGAATCTATTTGTCCTTCAAAGTGATCCATCCTAGTTTGGACATCCCTTCTTAGCTCCCCCATGTTGGTGGTCATGCTTTCAATCCTCTCCAAGATGGTATAGAGAACAACATTGTCTTCTCCCATGTTTCAAGCTTGTGGAGATGGTGAAGCTTTGTGTGTCATATTTGCTTTCAAGATCAAGAAAATCAGGGGAATTTTCTTGCCCTCACATTCCACTCTTGTATCACTCTTTCACTTGGCTTTTTTGTTTTTTTTTTCTCTCTATGGTCCTCGCTCCTAAAGCCTTTTTTTTTTTTTTCACTTTACTTCTTAATCAATCCTCAAGAGCAATAGGCAAATCACTTAGGCAAGAGTCTCCACAAAAATCACTTAGTTGATTAATTGAAGTTGTTCAATTGAGAGTCAAGAAAATAGAGTTTCAAAGAGTTAAGGTCAACCAATTCAATACAACGAGCAAGTCACTAGGAATCCAAAGAAATTATCAAATAAGCATTTTAGCAAACATCTAGAGGGCAAAGAAATTGTGAACCAATTTGTCAATGAATTCAACAAACCCAATTCCCTTGATTTTCAAATTGATAGACAATAGGCAAACTAAACACAATAGAATCTCAATTCAACCAATTGAAATAGGATTCAACAAGAAGTCTCACAATAACATTCAAATTTGGAACCTTATTTCTTTCTTTTTTGGGCAGAAATTTATTTTTTATTTTTTTGGTCTTTCAAGAACAAGAACTCTTCTTTTCTTTTCTTTTTGGCAGAGATATAGATGAAAAAATAACAAATGGAATTCAACCCTAACTAGGTTTTAGGTTTAATTCCGAATAACACAATGGTTCACAAGAGAAGACTAAGATAATGGGAACAAACAACTATACACATACAAGATCATAGGATTTTCAAAGAAGAAAAATATGATCTTTTAACACTTAAACAAAGAAAGCAAGTAAGATAGTCAAACCTTTGATGATAACCAATCTCTGATACCAAAAGATGATGTGATTTTCTTATAGGTTGAAGGATTAATTTCACACACAACAATCAAACCAAATCAGTAAGAAACAAAGGGCTCATCAAATGTAAGTTTTGGGAGATTATGAAGACCTTTGTAGATTTAACTACAACAAACAATCTCTTGATTTGGAAGAAAACTCAATTCCTCACCCAAAGTGATTGAAAGCCCAAAGTTTAGTGACTAGAACCCTAAACTAGGATGTTCTAAGAACATTATACAAAAGATCAATTTGATCTAGTGTAATGAAAGTTCCCCAAGGAAAATTTGAAACTTTTTCTAAGAGTTGAATGTTTTAAAATGGATGAAACAAAGCCTCTATATACTTGCTAAAACCCTAACTAAACTTAGGGGAAAAAGCTGTGTGAATAGGATGTAAAATTTACAAAATAAAGAAGCTGAAAAGGGAAGCCAAAACGCTGTTTTTTGGCTCCTTGAAATTCTAGTGGCGACAAGATTCAACGTCAGCTCCTACATCGGATGGAGCACCAGATACCTTCTGTCTTTGTCCGGTGGGATTCATCCGAGGCCAGCTCTCCCTTCATGATGGATATCCAAGGATGCTATTCAACGAGGCTATGAACGAAGACTTGATTTCGGGCCATGCTCGGGAAGAATGAACTTGAGGAGGAAAGGAAAGATTTGAAGCTATGTAATGCATGTTCATTTCAAGGCTTCCGGAAGGACAAAAAGGAGGGTTCAAGTGGGTTCGAAGGCTCGGAAAGATATGAAACCAAGTGGAGGAAGATCAAGGAAGAAAGGTCCAAGAACAAACTTGAAAACAAGCTTTACACAAGGCTGAATTCTCAGAGCTTAAGGCCTTAGAATCAATGGAGGACAATCACAAATGGCTTGGGAAGGAAGGAGGAAAAAAGATTGAAGTGGAATGGCCTTAAAAACCAAGTGGAACAGCCTTGAATCAGGCAGAAATGAAAGAATCGGCCCTCCATTGCATCAACTGACGCCTGTCATCCTCCAAACCATGGCAAGCTTTCCAGAAATGTACTAGCATGTCCATTGGCAAAGGAACCGGCACCTGTGAAACCTGTAGTGAAGACAGAGAACAATCGGGGAGGCAACCGGCTCTTTGATGGACGCCGGTCGTTCTGCGAGATAACAAAACGCAGCATTTCCTTTCCCATGTTTTTCAGCTTTTCCTTTGTAATTTTTGCTACTCTTTCTCCCGACACTTTAGTTAAGTTTTGATTACGTTTTTAGGACTATATAGAGGCCTTGTTTCAACCTTTTAGCTCATTCAATTCAGAAGTTTAAACCCAATTCCAAAAACTTTGAAGTTTCCTTTCTTACAAGATCCTTGATCTTTGCATGAGTTTTCCTAGAACATCCTAGATTAGGGTTCTATATACTACACCTTGGGCTCTCAATCACTTTGGGGTATTGAGTTGTCTTCCAAATCAAGAGGTTGGTTGTTGTAGCTAAATCTACAAAGGTCTTCCTAATCTCCAAAAAACTTACCTTTGATGAGTTCTTTATTTAATACTAATTTGGTTTGATTGTTGTGTGTGAAATAAACCCTTCAACCCACAAGAAAATCACATCATCTTTTGGTATCAGAAATTGGCTTTCATCAAAGGTTTGACTATCTTACTTGCTTTCTTTGTTTAAGTGTTAAAGATCATATCTTTCTTCTTTGAAAATCATATGATCTTATATGTGTTGTTGTTTTGTTCCTTTACATCTATCTTAGTGTTTCTTGTAAAAATTCATATTTGTTAAGTGTTGTTCATCTATATTTAAAATAAAAATAAAAAAATTTCTGCCCATAGACATTTCGAAAAAATTGTCAAGGATTGAAATTGTGAGACTTCTTTGATTGAGTTAATCTTGTTGAAATTGATTGAGTTGGATTCTATTGTGATTACATTGCCTATTGTCTATCAATTTGAAAATCAAGGGAATTGGTTTGTTGAATTCATTGAAAAATTGGTTCACAATTTCATTGCCCTCTAGGTGTTTGTTAAAATGCCTAATTGAGAATTTCTTTGGATTCCAAATGATTTACTCTTTGTATTGAATCAGTGGACCTTGATTCTTTGAAACTCTGTTTTTTCTTGACTCTCATTTGAATACCTATGATTAATCGACTAACTGATTTGTGTGGATCAATTTGGTGCCTTTTGCCTAAGTGATTTGCCCATTGCTATTGAGGGTTGATTAGGGACTAGAGTGGAAAAAGGCATTAGGGGTGAGATCAATAGAGTGAGAAAGAGCCAAACTAAAGAGTGAAACACTAGTGGAACGTGTTTTTCTTGATTGATCTTGAAAGTAATTATGACACACAGAGCTTCACCATCTTCACAAGTTTCAAACATAGGAGAATACAATGTAGTTCTCTCTACCATCTTGGAAAGGATTGAAAGCATGACCACCAACATGGGAGAGCTAAGAAAGGATTTCTACTCAAGGTTTGATAACTTTGAAAGAAGGGTAGATAAGCTCCAATCTAGAACTCCTAGAAGACATGTACAACAAGGAGGAAGGGGTGATGAATATGAACCTAGTTCTTCTAGAGAGTATGTGCCATATCAAGGAGTTGATGGAAGACAATATCAAGGGAGTCTACCAAGAAGAAGAAATGAACAAATGGAGGACATTGATGAAGGCTATTGTGACGCTGAAGGTAAAAGAAAGTGGGACAAGAGGGGATGAAAACACTTATTCTTACTCCAACAAACATGGGGGATGAGAACACTTATTCTTACTCCAACAAACATGGTGAGCCATTGAGACATAGAAGGCATATGAGGAATGAAAGACAAGTGTCCAATGGAAGGGGCTCATATGAGAGATCTTATGAGAGCTCACATCATGTCATCTCTTCAACAACTAAGTACAAAGAGGATGGCTATAAGACTTCACATTACTCAACATGGGAGAGCTTGAAGCCTAAACATGAAGACACCTCAATTACCAATGAAGTTAAAGTTGAAATTGGTCTTCAAGAAATTGTCGAAAAAGAGCAAGTCCAAGAGATCTCATGTGAAGTCAAGAGGGAAAAAGAACATGATGAAGAGGATTTGAAAGAAAAGAGGGAAGAGTCTCATAACGGAGAGATCCCGATCGAGAGTGGAGTTGAGTGGAAATGTGAGAGTGAGCAAGAAAAGGAACATGAGAGAAAAGAAAACGAGAGCTCACATGAACAGGAAAGAGAAAATAAGAGTGCTCTAGTGAGGGAAAAAGAGAATTATATTCCTACTTCTAACATTGACCATTCCTTTTCTATTGTCTCCTTGTCTAGGATGCAAACTTTGAAGGCCTAAGCAAGATGAAGGAAGACAAGGACAACAAGATGATGAGGGCTATGTTAAAGTGTTACTCTTTCATATCTACTCTTGGTGATAAATTGTTGAATTATGAGCATGAGCATATGTTTTCTATTCTTAAATATGATTGTGGAAATGCTTATGAAGTTCATAAGCAACATGCTATTATTGAAATTCTTGAGCGTAATGATTCCATGTTGGGAGAACGTGAGTCTTATACTTTTATAAGTCTTGTTAAAGCTTTCATGGATTTTAAGTTTGTGAAGGAGTCATATGTGATGAATGTGGGTCTAGAAGTGAGATTCATGCTTGTGGAAGTAAATGGCAAAACTCTAAGGACCTTTTGAATGAAATGCTAGATCTTAAGCTTGTTAGGGAATTACTTGTGAATGAGCATGCTTGTGGTGATGAACTTAATGATTCTATTCACGTTATATATGGTGAATTCTATGAGCATATTAATGCTTTGATTGAAGGAAATGATTTGTTTATGCCTATGAATTCTAGATATCACTTGTTGGCGATTTTGTCTCATAAGAACAACTTGGAGATAGATTCTTATGAATGGGATTAGTTTAACTTCTTTTTGAAGTATATTGTTGGGACACACAAGAATGGAATTTTGAAGTATATTGTTGGGACACACAAGAATGGAATTTTGAAGTTTGTTTTAGATCATCGATTATTGTGGATCTTTTATGCTATGCCTATCGGTGATAACTTGTATCATTGTGGTCTAATGTACATACTCAAGGTGGATTCTAAATTCTTGTTTGAGTTTTACTTAATTTTGATTGCTATGAGGATAAAATTCATGATTATTGATCCAATCTGTTTGTTGGAGATTGATGATGAAGAATGTCATGTTAAGATGTTCAATTTAGTTGAAATTTTCAAGTTTCTTGATTTATATAACAACATGAATGCTTGGCTCCCATATTTTCTTGAAGTTCTTAGATTCAAAACTTATGATGCTCATGGTAAAATGCTTAGAATTGGTATCTTATGGATTATTGATTGTTCTAAGCATCATGGTAAGTGTGTTCATGATTGCTCCAAGCATGATATTTTTGAATTGTTGAATCTTGAGAATCATGAAATTGATTTGGTGAAATATGTAAGTCCTAGAACCTTGAATGTCTTGTTTTAAAAGCATGTCTTAGGATTACATATGAAAAAGAAACCTATGATCTTTGCAGCATTATTGTTTATATCTTGTGAAAAGATTATTTTCGATGTGAAATCCTTAAGGAAGATGGACTTTATGATGATGAAATCATTGAGCATCTGATGTGCTTATTCTCTATTTGGCATGATTGGTGGAACTACATGATGTTACAATGTGAGATTGTGCCAAGAATAGATATATGTTGAAATTTTGACAATTTTTGGAGATAATCCCTGTTTTTGAAAGAGAATACTGGTGCTCATCTTGATGATTTTGATTTAGGGGATGTATGCTATGCTAAGGGATTGTTTCTTAAGTTCATTGAGCTTGAATGCAAGATTTAGAGAACCATTATTTCCCGATTTATGGGGTCATAGACCAATGGGAATTTTGTCTAGTGTTATTTCTCTTGTCTTGTGCTTAAATGATAAAACTTTATTTCTTGGTTGTCTAGATGAGTTCGTATTCCTTGTCAAATGCCTTGTGGGATTTGATGCCTTATTGTCATATGCTTTAAATGAAAGAAATTGGTTTCTTGGTTGTGTTAAATGTGTTGTATTCCTTGTCTATGTTGTCTCTCTTAATGAGTTTCTTGGAGGAGAGGAGGAACACACACCTATCAAAGAGAAACCACCACCTCCAAAGAAAGGTTTGGAAAGGAATTCTCAACTTATAACTCTCAGGAAGGCTAACTTGAAGTTCTTGAGTAAGTATTCTTTAATTTCTTCAATTTATGCTACTAATCGTTCTCTCTCTATGTAGGACTTTGAAGATTCGAGGATGAATCCTTTTGAAATGAGGGGAAATGATGGATATCCAAGGATGCTATTCAACGAGGATATGAACAAAGACTTGATTTCGGAGCCATGCTCGGGAAGAATGAACCCGAAAAGGAAAGGAAAGATTTGAAGCTATGTAATGCATGTTCATTTCAAGGCTTCTAGAGGACAAAAAGAATTGTTCAAGTGGGTTCAAAAGCTTGGGAAGATATGGAACCAAGTAGAGGAAGACCAAGGAAGAAAGGTCCAAGAAAAAACCTGAAAACAAGCTTGAACAATCATTACACAAGGTTGAATTCTCAGAGCTTAAGGCCTTAGAATCAATGGATTACAATCACAAATGGCTTGGGAAGGAAGGAGGAAAGAAGAATGAAGTGGAATGGCCTTAAAAACCAAGTGGAACATCCTTGAATCAGGTTGAAATGGAAGAACCGGCGCCCTCCATTGCATCAACTGGCACCTGTCATCCTCCAAACCAAGGCCAAGCTTTCCAGAAATAAACTAGCATGTCCACTAGTGAGGGAACCGGTGCCGATGAAACCTGAAGTGAAGACAAAGAACAACCGGCGAGGCAATCAACATTTCGACAGGCACCGATCGGTTTGCGAGACAACAAAGCGTGGCGTTTCCTTTCCCCCTTTTTCAGTTTTTCCTTTGTAATTTTTGCTGCTCTTTCACCTAACACTTTAGTTAAGTTTAGCTTAGGTTTTTAGGACTATATAGAGGCCTTGTTTCAGCCTTTTAGCTCATTCAATTCAGAAGTTTAAACCCAATTCCAAAAACTTTGAAGTTTCCTTTCTTACAAGATCTTTGATCTTTGTATGAGTGTTCCTAGAACATCCTGGATTAGGGTTCTAGACACTAAACCTTGGGCTCTCAATCACTTTGGGTGATATATTGAGTTGTCTTCCAAATCAAGAGGTTGGTTGTTGTAGTTAAATCTACAAAAGTCTTCCTAATCTCCCAAACACTTACCTTTGATGAGTCCTTTATTTAATACGGATTTGGTTTGATTGTTGTGTATGAAATTAAGCCTTCAACCCACAAGAAAATCACATCAGTTCAGCAGCACCGGATGCCCTATTCCAGCCAAGCTTCCAGCCATTTCAAAGCTCTTCCCGAACCATCTTTGCTCCATCTTTGTCTTGCCTAGTTCCGTCTTCATTCCAAGCTCTCTTAGGCTTCCCAACTCCATCCTCAAGGCCCTGAACCTCCCATAAGTTGTACTCCCTCCTTGCTTGCTCTTGTTCAAGTTCATCCCCTTCGATCATGGCTTCAAAGTCGAATCGCTCTTCTTTGTTTTGGACAAATATCATCAACACCTTCTTCATCTTTGACGCCCTCATCCTTGTGATTGGCCACTGTGGAATTGATGGTGCTTGGTCTCCATCAAAAAGATTAGCTTCAGGCTCTAACCGCCTGCACATCAGCATGACCAACCGACGTCGATCGGCCAACTTAGTCCCTCAAGTTTTGGTTTTTTCAGCTTTGGTCCCTAATGTGATCTTGACCCAATTTTGACTATTCCACTTAATTTTATTGACTTTTCTTTGTCTTTTAACCTCCTTTAAAGGGTTAGAAAGGTCTTTAATCAATTATTAGGGCATCTAGTTGATAGGACTATAAATAGTCTCTTATTTGTACTTTCCTACTACAATTATCTACAAACACTATTCAAATGAATTGAATTCAAATTCATGATCTTCTTGAGTGTTCTTGAGAGTTCCTCTTAGAGTTCTTGAGCCACTATGCCTAGGGCATTCAATCACTTTAGGGTGAGGTATTGAATTGTCTACCAAATCAAGAGATTGGTTGTTGTTGTTAACCAACAAAGGTCAATCTAATCTCTCTTGAACCTTTGATGACTCCTACACTTTACTTGATTGATTTTGTGAATGCATGAACCCTGAAACCTTCAACCTTCAAGAATCACATTAGTATTCCTCCAGTAGGGAAGAGCTTTCAGCTCTTCGGGAGAAAGTCCAGGTGCTATTGCTTAGGATGTCTAATATGCTCTCCACCTATCAACTCCGTACAACATTGTTTCAAGATCTGCCAATGATACAAATATATGAGATGCTTGAAGAGCATGTTCATGGCAACCAAGGTCTTGTACATGATGGAGTCCTGGTCATCATTGTCAATAGTGACTCAGAAACCGGAAACTACATAGAGATTCTTGGTGACCCTTCATACAATGTTGGGGATTCTGATGGTGTCTAGGGAATGATTCAAGTTGCTAGTCTTTTTTGACTTTTATGTTTGGTTGCTTTTTGTTGTTTTTTATGCTGTTTTTTCCCCTCTTCTTTTTTCTAATTTTCATCAACTTGAATGGCTAGATGATTCTGTTTCCCTATGATTTAGTTAAAAGAAAATTTGATGCATCTCCTATTTGAATATTGGATATTAAACTATATTCCTTCACTGTATTATCGTCCATCTTTACAAACTCCGTACGCTTGGGTTATATAGATGATAATTTTTTTTTATTATTATTATTATTTTAAGATTTTAATAAAAATTTAAAATATATTTATTTATCTAGAGTGAAAATATGTAAAAATTTGGGTTCACAACTTATTTTTTAATTTTTTATCAAAATTAAATATATTAAGCTGAAAGAATAAAAAAAATAATAAAGCTTTTAAACTATTTCGATCCTTGGTGATAAGATTTATGACTTTGGTGTATACGATTTCGGACCTTGGAAAATCAAATGGTCCCAATAATTGAATTGGTGAAAAAATAAGGTTTTTAAACTACTTCGATCCTTGGATTATATTTCAGACCTAGACATATAATTTTGAATCTTGGTGATATAATTTTGGACTGTGGCGAATAAAATGGTCAAAAATTGAATTAGTGAGAATTGGTGATATTTCGGACCTTGGAGTACCAAGGTCTGAAAAACTTTATTTTGGAAGTTGAATTTGATATTTCAGATCTTAGAAATTGAAATTAACAAAAGAAAAAATTCTGAACCTTGGTCAATTTTTTTTTATATACTATATAGGCACAAAGATAAATTACTTAGTTAGTACAAAACAAAGTGCATATGTTTTTGAATTTATACTGTGTGTATTGTACCATAAAAATAAACCATATGAATATTACGCGTTCATTCTACTTGCTAATCATGATGCAGGTCAATTATTTGGCCATCACGGGTATTAGTTGTGAGGTACTAGTCTGATACACATTAGTGATAAGTCTTCTGATTGATTTTTTTTTTTTTTTTTTTTTTTTTTAAGATTAGTTAATCAATTCCCTTTGTCCTTCTATAAGTCAAAATTAAATTCAAATGAACAAAATTATCATAATAAGATAAATTAAGGTAGAAAATTATGATAATGATATAAGGATGTCCTGCACATTACAAAAGTTTATCTCCACAGCCTATTCCAGAGAAGCATTGATGTTTCTATCGAAAAGAAATACGATAATTCAAAGTAAAACAATGCTATCAGGTGACTAGATCTAGTAACATAATCCCTTCTCTCAATTGACGATAGAATTTTGTGACATTTTCGAGTTCTGACATTAAGTTTTTTCTGGCAAATCTAACACGAGTGCAAACCTGCATGGTGTATATGTCCATATCGTTCTATCGATATCCCAACTTTATAGCTTCATATACGGCATCTACAACACTTTCATATGGTAGCGTCATATCAGATGCTATCAACGTGGATGGCCCGTCTAATTGTTTACGATTAGTATCACAAACTACGAAGACCTTAAAAATTCATTCCAGATTTTAAAGTTTGAAGAGATAGTAAATGCATCTAGAGAAAAAGTTAAATATACAAACCATTTCCTCGTAGTGAATTGCTTCTGGATTCTTGATTCGTAACATCTCGACAAGGTCGTGATATGTGCACAAGACAAGGCCACTAGACGGATGAAACCACTAAAAGTTATGCTCTTGTGTACTTGAGCTCATCATTGCATAAATGATAGGCTTCCTTGCTTCTGCAAAATATTAACAGGGAGAAATCAAACACATGCAATCAATATATATATATAAATATATATATATATATCTTAAAGAACAAATGTGTATAGGATCTCCATGGTAAAACTTACACCAGCCTATAGTTTACCCAGTCAAATTAGAACAAGAAACCATCCGCGATAAAATTTCAGTGATCAAAACTTCTGAAAGACCAGAGAATGCGTCACTTTCCTCATTGGTTTCTTTCTCCCCCTTCTTCTATTTCCCTTTCTTCTTCTTTGCCCCCTAACGTTTTGATTTTCCCATCTCCAATGGATTGCGGTTTGCATGTGTTCCACGTGGGCATATGTAAGCAACCCAATGCATGGCCCTTTCGGTTTCCTAAGAAGTCATTAAATATGGATGGAGAACTGTCAGAACATATTTGTGTACTTGTTGGATGGATGCTTCATAATATTTTTGGGGTCCAATTGTATTTTTAATAGAAGAATTATTGAATGGACGATATTTATTTATTTATTTTGTATTTATCGCTGCAAATTATAAGGAACAAAGTCCACATTAACCATTCCATATGAATGTTGATAAAAAATGGTGTAGGTTTTCATTCTAGAATATAAATTATTCATTTATATTATGGGGTTTTAGGGTTCATTCGAAAAGGATTAGATTATTTATGTGGCATTTGGATTATGAAAGGTATGGATGTCCAAATGTTAAACAATGAACTTTATGGTCGATTAAAGATGGACATGCTGTTTCAAACTAATAATATACTAAGTATATAATGATGTAGTTATCTTAAGCAATAAATTTTTTGGTATTAAATGATAACTAGATTAATCAAGGTTTTTAATCTCGACAGTTTACGTTTAAGGTATTGCAAAACTTGACACTTGAAAAGTTGAAAAAGGATGAAGTTGAGTTGATTTGTATTTGTGGAAGATGAAGATACCATTATATTTATGAATTTATTGATTATTTTAAATTAAAATAATACAATTGTATATAATCTATTTAATTAGTCTTTTAAAAAAGAAAAGTCTACTGAATTAGGAATATTCATTATGTTAAATTGATCATAAATATATATAATTTTATATTTGATATTTGGTTATATCATTTTTAAAATATCATTTTCCAGACAATTTGATTCATTTATGCTAAGGTTTCTTCTTTGAAAATAAAAATAAAAAATAAATCTTTTGGATAATACTTGTACTCAATGTACATTAAATTATAAATATTATTATAAGTTGTATATTAGACGGATATGCACAAGTAATGGCAGTAATTAATAAAAAAATATTTTTATATAAAAATACGAATATTTTTTATAGTTATTTTCTATAATATTTTAAATACATTATTTGGAAAAATGCATGGACAAAAATGGAAATAAATTTTTAAGGGGAAAAAATCTGTGAAAATTGGGATCAATTTGAATTAAATACAAAATATTAATAAATTTTTCTTTATGCTATATTTATTTTTTAAAAGAAATTTCAAAAAAAGAAAAAGAAAAAGTTCGCTTTATTAATTGTTTGGTTCCTAGACAATGACAATAATATTTATCTTGCAAGTTTAAATTAAATTGAAAAATCAAAGTAATTTTTTCAAATTTATAAGAAAAAAATTTCTCAAATTATGAGTTATGTATAAAAATTTGTCACCATTTTAGAATAAAAACTATTATTCTAAAATGGTATCAAATAAATAAAAATTAAAAAAATATATTAATATCAATTATGAATGATGAATTGGACCAATTAAGTTAATATTATCATAAAAGGGACGTCCATTTAGGGCATTCTTAACAAATAGAAAGTCTAGCAAATCAACAACTGGTAATCCACTAATACTATAGATCACTCTAGAAATCAGAAGATGAAAGGGAGATGCATCCTTTGCTTGAACACAGGGAGGATGAACCTTCACAAGCTCGGAATTATTCCATGCGTGGTGAAGCTCTTCATCCCGCGATAGACCTAGGTTAGTCTTCCTTAAAGAAGATATGGTCTTCATGTAAGTATAACATGCTTTGCCAGCCATATATTTATCAACCAACCCTTGCATAGCATCAGAATTATGCAACCTCACAATTCTGAAGTCCCCATCCTCATCAAAATAAAAGCTATATTTACTGCTCTTAGCCTCCAGCTCAATGATCTCCTTGGTTTTCTTTTCTGTGTACTCGTCAAATTCTCTCATCAGACCATACCTTTTCTACTTAAGCAAAATTACCTTATACTTAAGATCGTCTCTTTCCTTCTTCACTTCACCATCCACTTTCATGCAATTGAGAAAAACATCCACAAGCTTATCATGGACATTGAATTTCATTGCCAATGCATCTTTCAACTCCTTCATATTTCCTTCTAGCTTAACAATCTTCGAATTCATGATGCCTACATCATCCAGATATACATTAGCATTTTCTTCTGGGGCAGGTGAACTGCTTTCTTTTAATACAATCATCATCTCAATCTGTTTTCTCTTTCTTCTCAGATCCTCCATCCTCATGGAAATAGGGTTTGAAAGGGTAAGGAAAGGTGGTGGGACATATTTATATGGTGCTAAGTCCTTCAATTTTCTAAGAATCCCACCCAAATGGGGCAGTCAAGGTTACTAACTAACTGATAATATTAATATTTCCTAAGCGCACCTAACATGACTACCTAAACATGTATCCGTTCAAGTTCAACAAGAAATACGAAAGGGATTGGATCTTATCAGTAAGTAATACTTTGAATATAATTTTCCCTTTGTTAATTGTCCTTGTACATTCAGAGATAAATGAACATCCAATACATAGTTTAATTCTTATGAAATTGAAATTTGATATTATTGTTGTGTTTAAAAAATTTTATATATAGGTGCAAAATCCATTTTTAATGATTAGTCATCTGGTATAATTTTTTTAGCTTGTTTTGAAAAGCGAAAAGGTACAATGAATTCTGAATATGATTCAATAGTTATGATTATGAGTATTATAATTAACTTAATTGGTCATTAATATATATTTCGTATATTTAGTATTTGGTTATACCGTTCTTTTTATTGTTCTATTATAAAAATATGCATGTACAGAGTGAAAAGTCTTTTTGCATAAGTTTATACTACAATATTGAGTATATTATATTATTTAATTACTATATTTTAATCAATTGGGTCATGTTTAAGAATGAATTAAAATAATGAGATTTTTGTCATAAATATTTCAGTGATAGCCTGATTAAATATTGTGAATGTACTTTGCTATATACAATGTATAGCATTCCATACTTGACCAAGATCATTTGAAGAAGCAAATTCATACATCTTGGTACATATAAGAGAAATATGAAATTACATGAATTGAAAAATCTTGATTATTATATTCTTGATACATATATTTATATTGAGAATTATTGTGAATAGAATATTCTCATTAAAAAATTACATATCATATTATTAGTACATAATGATAAAGAGATATATAGTTATCATTCTAAATATTAATGATTTAACTTTATCAACGAAATCTGGACTTCCATAATACTTACACGCAACCAATCTAATTTTTCCAGAACAAACTGACTAAATGATAGATTAGAGCAGCAAACAAATCTTTCTTGCTGGGCCAACTCTCCCTTTCAAAATACCCTTATTTTTTTCCCCAGCACATGCATTAAACAACAAAAGGTTAAAAATCATAGACTTCATACGTTGATTTCTATTTTGGATTAATTCATAATATTTTTTCATGAATAGAAGATGTTTTATATAACTATTTTGGAGGAAATCCATGATGATAATTTTGATTTAATGAATATTGAATTGTTTAAATTCACAACTATTTATTTGAAATCTTTAGTTTCATTATGTTCGTTGTTATATTTATAGGAAAGAATAAAAGATATTTTATCTATTTTGTTTAATATTTATTATTTAGATTATATGGTATATCAATCAAATACTTTATCATCAAATGTTTTTAAATTAATTTAACAAATTTTAAGTTAAATAAACTTTTTGATTTATTAACCACATGGAATGAAATGTTATTGATATAATGTAACTTGGCCTATCACATGCCAATTGTCAACCCAAACTTACTTAAAATTCAATAGAAGATACACCTCATAACAATCAAAACTAATGCTTGCATAACTATTATTATTACATATTTCAAATTGGTAGTATGTGGTATTTGTAAGTTACTTTCTTACAAATTAAATTAAAATTGTATTTACTTCTTCTAATTTGTAGATCAAATTTATTACATTATTATATTTTAATGTTGTTATTTAACATTTTTAAGTCATACCATAAAATATATAATCATTAAAAAAAAAGAAAAATCTATACATACCAATAACGACATATGAATTAGAAATAGTGAAGGCAAAAAAACTGAATATTATCAATTTCATAAAAGGGAAGTTGAATTTAAAAGGCATTAATAACAAAACGAAATTCCAGCAAACCAACAACAATTGGCAATTCACTACTTGTATGGATTAAACCTAAATAGGATATCATATGTTGAAAGAGAGTGAGATGCAGCCTCTTCAACCCAAGGATAACTCTTTCAAGTTCATGATTATTCCATGCCTTGTCAAGCCCTCTGTCCAACAATAAACCTGGATTAATCTTTCCAAAAGCTTATAAGGTCTTCATGTAAGTTGAGCATGCTTTGCAAGTCAAATATCTATCAACCATTTCCTGCACGACGTTAGGCTTGTGCTGACAAATAATTCTGAAGTCCCCATTCTCCTCAACAAAATAAGAGCTAGATTTATGGACCTTAGCCTCCAGCTCCCTAAACTCCTTGGTTTTCCCTTCGGAGTAATCTTTATGCTGTGTCATCAGGTCATACCTCTTTTCCTTGAGCAACGTGAAAAGATATTTCAATTCGTCTCTTTCCTTCTTCACTTCGTCAGCCGCTTTCACGGAATCGATGGAAACATCCACTAGCTTATCATGGACAACTGATTTCACTACCAAAGCATCCTTCAGATTTCCATCTACCTCAGCAATAGTAGAAGACATCGCATCGATATCATTCAGATACACATCAGCAACTTCGATTGCAACAGGTGAACTGCATTATGATAATACAACCATTCTCTCAAAGAGTTTTCTCTTTCTTATAAGATCCTCCATCTTATAAGATCCTCCATCTTCGTGGATTAAGGATAGTCAGGGTCCTGAAAGGTTGTGGGGCATATATAGGGCTTCAAGAGCTGCCTCTACACGGCCTTTAAGATTCCTTCCACCGAATCAAGTCATGCCTAATCAATGAGAAATTCATATTCCATAAGCGCATGGCACCGTTAACTAAACATTGCCCATAGACCTCAAGGGTTATATTTCATGCCTTGACTTTTCAAAATCGGATCTTGAGAGAGTGATTTCGGACCTTGAGTTTGTGAAAGCCTTTCACCTTTTTTTTTTTTTACTTTTTTTTTTTTTTTTGAAACATGTCAAACCTTGCTGTTATATTCTGTGCCTTGACTAGCAAAAACGAACATTGAAAGGAATTTCATACCATGTGTTGTCAAAGCACCCCTTCTTTTTCTTTTTCTTTTTCTTTTTTTTGTAATATTCTGGACCTTGAAGTTGAAGGGATATTTTGGATCTTGAAGAGGGTATTCCAGAATACAAGAGTCAAAATCGAAACTCAAAGTTTCAAAACCCTAAACCCTAATGCAATTTTTAATGGAATTTTTTTAAAGTTAATTTTTAATGAAATTTTTTATTAAGTTAATTTTTAATGTAATTTTATATTTGTTTCAATCAACATTATACTATTATAAAATAAATTATAAAGCAATATCAATATTTTTTTTAATAAAATAACAGCATCATATTTCATTCAATTTATATACTAGAATTGGAAGGATTAGAGCATGATCATATTCATTGGGATAAAAAAATGGTCATGTAGTTACGATTTTGTTTTAGTATACAAAGACTGTTTTTTTTTTTTTTTTATGGCACTCATTAGTCAATATAATATTTAAAGTTCATTTTAATTATAATTATTATACACGAATAAAGAAAAATCATCTTTTTCCATAATCTTTATGTTATAATTTCTCATCAAACGTCAACGGACCGACTTACAATTAATAAATCTTTACTTTATTTGTTTAAAAATAAACAAAATGGTAATTGTATTACACTAAATCAAATTCTCTTTACATCTCATAACTAGTATATGTTTATTTCATATTTAAAAAACAAAATATGCAAATTTTAGTTCATTAATGAATTTAAATAAATATTCTATTTCAAAATAAATTCTTGATATTTACACATTAATACATATACAATAATATTTTTTGTTGATAGGTACAAATAAGAACATACATTATAAACAAATAGTTAAATTGCACCTTTCATTTTCAAAAGTCATAACTTATTACATTTTCTATTATGGTTTTGTTCGAAGTTAATTTTCTTAATTTCTTATATAATAGTGCAGTGAAAACATTGTTTTTTAATGGAAAAAAAGTAATATTATGTATTGTTGAAAAGTTTTCTAAGTGACAATTAAAATTCTAATTATTGAACAAACCTTACAAAAGAACTATGAGAATATATATCGTTTTTTTATGTGCAAAATAATATTATGATTTCGCTTATTTTATATGACATTTTTGAATGTCATACACTTTGGACATCCATTATGGTAAGAAGCATCCATCCAAAACCCATTAGTTTAATATAATAATAGCAACTTCATCTAAATCCAAATTCTCCCAAATTTAAAGTCTTCAAGACTTCTCTCTTTTTTTCCCGCCCATTCATTCCACATAACACACTTCAAAGAATACATTCATATGTGTGTGTGTGTTTTTAAATGCATGCAAATATCCTCATGGACATCCATGCGTTACAGCATCACGATTAATCATCTAGTCAAATTTATATAAGAAAGTGTAAACCTAGCTAAATATAACCAAAAATAATATATCACTATCTTGTTCATATAAAATTGTCCCAAGTTGCAAAACTACATGCATTTTCGACAATGAAATGCACTACATTTCATATCAA
This sequence comes from Parsonsia alboflavescens, assembly GCA_028571225.1. Taxonomy (NCBI): domain Eukaryota; kingdom Viridiplantae; phylum Streptophyta; class Magnoliopsida; order Gentianales; family Apocynaceae; genus Parsonsia; species Parsonsia alboflavescens. Next base: position 4,161 of record JAOXNR010000163.1, on the reverse strand, counting down.
ATAAAGACGTCCACATAAAACTATGGATCCGAACTACAAGTCATTTAGGCATCATTTAATGATAGAAAATAATAATCTCTTGAGCTCATATATATCTAAATCCTTGATCGGGTCATGTCAAGTACCAGGGCCCAATGCTCTCCAAAGTAGTTAAAGTCAAAGCATACCAACGGATTTCTATATTCGTATAAGCTTCGAATATACCATAACCATCTTGCATCCCTCACGCTTTGCATTGCACCGTCAAAATCATGTATCAAAATGAATGGGATTCTAAGATCATAATCACAATTATCTGGTAAGAATGGAAGCCAGGGGTAGAGGCTAATCCGCAAAATCCAAAAAAAAAATCAATGACAGTTAATAACAAAGTGTATTGAAGTAATACTCGTTGCATCGACAACAATTATTAAATTGTCAGACCATTCTTGCAATCAAAAGAACTTTTGGATTCTTAAGGACATGGCATTTCATCACAAGTTTCCAATATCCGATGAGACCATCTTTAGTAGTCGGATATAACCTTTTCACCGTTATCTTAGAATAAACATGGTTATCATTGCACAATTCATAGAATCCTCTGCATCTACAAAGGTAAGTTCCAAAAAACTAGTCAGCAATGTATTAAATTGAAAGAAAATAGATAACAACTTGATGACAAGCTTACATCATTTTTGCATATGCCAAGTCCACAACTGACCGAAAAGCCACCAGAGTGAAGATCTCCTGAGACAACTCATTAGGAAGTTTGTAGGATTTGCCCACATTCACAACACACCTTCTTTTGTGATGGAGTACCATCCTGACAGAACTGACAAGATTAGGGTTTGTCTGATCTCTTTTTGTCTAATGAGTGCGGTTATATAGAGAGCTCAAGTCTGAGGGAGAATAAAAGGGTGCTTGGGTTTATTTTAAAAGAAGACATTTATTATGGGGCACGCGAACAGCTCATATTTATCCCCATTTCATAGAAGGTTTGTGAAAGCCTTCACTTCTTTTTTTTTTTTAACATTTCGGAACTTGAGGGTTATATTCTATGCCGTGACTGGTCAATATCTTACCTTAAGAGGGGGATTTTGGACCTTGGGTTTGTGAAAGCCTTTCACATTTTTTTTTAATTTATTTTTTCATATTTCAGACCTTGGCTGTTATATTTCGTACCTTGACTAGTCCAAAACATATCTTAAAGGGCATTTTGGACCTTGGGTTGTGAAAGTCTTTCACTTATTCTTTCTTTAATTTTTTTTTCAATATTTCGGACTCTGAGAGGGTTTTCCATGCCTTGACTAGTCCAAAATGGACCTTGCTAAATCTAATATAACCATACACTCCATATGACATAAAAAAAATAAAAATTAAAAAAAAAAACCAACTATCACTTGATATTCATTTCAATAAACATTAAATCATACAAAAAAATAAAATACATTATAATATATTAACAGTTTTTTCTCTCTTTAAAATAACAACATCATATTTTCTTCAATTTATATACTAGAATTGGAGGGATTAGAGCAGGACTAAATTTATTACAAAATATAAATTTAAATATATTGTTCAACATTACAATATCATATTAAAATGAAACAAAATATATAAATTTTAAATCATTAATGAATTCGAATAAATATTCTATTCCAAATTAAATTCTTTAAATCAAGCTATATACATATACCCTAAACCCTAAGCCTTAAACATTACACATTAATACATATACATTAATCTTTTTTGTTGATATGCATAAATAAGAACGTATAATACAAACAACCAATTAAATTACACCTTCCATTTTTCAAAATAGTAACTTATTACATTTTTTTTTTTTTTTCATGTTCTCATCTTGTTCATAATTGAGTGGAAATCCAATAAAATAATATGTTTTCAATGGTCCTCTACTTTAGTCATATATTTTTTATTTGTTATTGTATAATACCAATTCACAATTATCGTTTATTACTATTTTTTGTGTTTCATTCTTAGTTTCTTTTGAAATTTATATATAAATAAATAAATATTTATCATGACCAAATTAATCTCGTAACAGGTGCTCCTATATAGAACATGCTCAATAGACATTCTAATTATTCATATATTTGACCTTCACATATAATTTGTCAAGATATTGTGTATATTTAAAAGATTGATTTCCCATATATATTCAAAGTTAGGTCATCTCGTCAGTTTACTGGTGACAGTTCCATTTATCACAAGTTAGAGTGCAGTTAGAATAGGACTAAAGACTATCAAAATTAAAAGGGCCCATGAGATTTAGATGGAAGGCTAGCTTTGTATTATTTGAGGTCCCTTTTTATTAATGTATATGTATTTTGGTATATGACTTTGGTTTCAGGTTCACATCTAAGTCCTCATGCCTTTTGAGTTTTTCAAACCCTATCTTGTATATTATCTAATAATATACTCTTAAAAAAAAAAAACAATTATACATTTTGGTATATAATGTCCGGTGTAGTGTTGTTGTTCACTGATAATAATTTCATTTGTCGGGAGTGATTTAAAATATGGAAAAAGGTAACAAAAATTAAAGTGAAGATTCTCTCTTTTATTAGAATAGATGCAAGAATAAATGTTAACTCTCTCTCTTGTACACAGATCTAAATGACAACTATGGACAAATTTTTATTTTCAATTAACCCTCTCTTTTATCAGAAGGGTAGCCTAGTAATTAGTTTGACTAAAATATTAGATTTGCTACTGTTTGATCAATTCTATACGAATTTGTCTGCTCGCTCACCTTTTTCCTTATAATTATTGATTTTTCATTTACCTCTCCAATTTGAAATCTTTTTGGTTGAAGCTTGTGTACATACTTGTGGGAAGAAAAGCATTAAATAAAGCACCGCTCTATATGATGAACATATTTGACTGCTGAGGAATTGATGATAAATGTGTGTTCCCATTCTACTTCAATCAAGACCAGCTTAGAACTGATTACTAATAGCAGTAGAAGAAGAAGAATATGGCACTAAAACCTAAAAGGAAATTAAAGCAAAGACATCCAATAGATTTCACACAACTAGCCCCAAGGTAGCAGAGTCCCACAAACGATATAAGTATTGTCCATTTTCCTGTTGTCAGCAAGTAGTAGCAGCCAAACAAAAAGAAAATCCACAGTGCCATGGTAGACTTTTGGAGCACTTCCACCGAGTAGTCGTTCTGTAGACCCTGCTGCGGCCCAATGCGTATTGCCAGTGAAGCAGCTTGCCCCGTGAATTGGTCCGTACACTAGAGAATTGGTCCGTACCCATGTGACGCCCTCGTTTTACAACTCAAGAATAATAAATTTTTTATAATAACAATGTATAGTAAAAAATTACCAGAAATGTTTAACTCAAAAATATTTAAATGATATTTATGTATAAATTTATTGCAAGTACCTGCCAGAAGACAAAAGTCAATAATATATTACATTTTCAAAAATAATTCATATATTTTTAAATTATACACAATCTTTACCTAAATGAATATCTTGAGAAAAATTTAATAAAAAAACATCAATAATATAAAACTGAGAAAGTTAAGTTTGCTTTGTCTAATAATCAAAAGATTTTTTTTCCTTTATGAGATCACTAGCTTCACGGAAGGGGCTGCATAAGCTTGATTTTCTTTTTTATCTTTATAGTGACCTATCAACCGCTGTTTATTTTTCGAGAATGTTTGCCAAGACTTCTTCTCCTTTTTTGCTCTTCGCTGATACTTCTTTTACTTGATCTATGAGTTTATGAATATTAGATATAAAACCAACAAATCCAGATATAAATGTATTATTTGACTTTAGAATTGTGTATGGGTAGGGAAAAAAAATTCCTTAAAATGGTCAAAAAAAAAAAAGTTATAATGGGCGGGGCGTTTTCATTTTTACTCAAATTAAAACAGTAATTTCTTATTCACTCAATTCTTCATAATATTTCTCAATTATTCATATATAAAACTAACATTTCATTCTATACCCATTTTGACTTTTAATTAAAATAAAAAATCAAAACATAACATTTATTCTCCTTTATCATGCATTTACTATCTTACCCCTCCGCATTCAACACACCCAACCGAACCCAACTACCTGTAAAATGAATTGAAGAAACTACAATTAACATCATTCATTTGATCAGAAGTTTTGAACCATAGCTAAGAAAATTGCTC
>JAOXNR010000162.1:0-11494 GCA_028571225.1 Parsonsia alboflavescens | reverse complement strand
TTTAAATCAATTTGGACCTTATTGCATGTTATGCTAATATGTATAAAATTACTTATTAAGATTATAGTCCTTTACACTTTTTCTTAGAAAATGACAGCCTTTTTGGGCATAAATCAAAACAATTGCCTTCAAGCAAGGACTACAATGAGGGTATGTAGCTCTTAGGCTAGCAGAAGAGCCAGTAAAGACCATTAAGGAGCTACAAATACTCCTCCAGAAGTTAATAAAGGCTGAAGAAATGGCGGTCCCAAAGAAGTTTTGCCTCAACTACTGAGAAACAGAACAAAAGGCATCCAAAAAGCCCACAGTCATCAAAACGAGACAGGAAGGAGCCTCATTCAAAAGGGTGACCTTTAGATATGAAGAGCCAGACCATTCCAGACCTGGTGTCAACTCCCTTGATGACCTCATGGGTAGAAATACTGGTGGTCGTGGAAAAGAATGGTCTTCTAAAGTCATTGCGCCCTCTCAAAACTACTCTAGCTAAGAGAGATGTGACAAAATTCTACCACTACCACAAAGATCATGGTCACCTTATGGAGGACTGCTTCTTCCTCAAGCGAGAAATTGAGAGGCTAGTCAAGGAGGGCCACTTACATGAATTCCTGGCTAGGAATACAGGCCCAACAAATCCACCTCATGCAGTTGCAAACCACCAACGACCTTCAGTTGGAGAGATAATAGGCCACAAATAGGAGGTCAAAGCGGGCTCGGGAAGAAGATTCTAAACACTTAATGGTGCCATTCCACATTTGAGAGTTCTTGATAAGCAAGATACTGGTTGGCACTAGAAGTACAATGAATGTCTTGTACAAAAATGATTCGATCAAATGGGGATAGATAAAAGCTTGCTAATAATGTCAGACACTCTCTTAACCAGCTTCAATGGCAGCAAGACCAATGCTAAGGGAATTCTACGGGTTGCAACCTTAGTCTATGTGGATGGCAAGGGGGTCACTGAGGTCATGGATTGGTTAGTGGTTGATGCACCTAAAACTTATAATGCAATTCTGGGACGGAGAGGGGTCATGGACCTAAAATCGGAGATCTCCTTACTGAGTTACTGCATAAGGATCCAGGTTGGAGAAACCTGGATCATCATAGAAGGAGATAGACTATTAGCCATAGAATGCTTCCAGGTAGAAGGTAATATAGAGACCTTGGAGAGATGCCCAAGTGGGAAGATTTCATCGACCTTCCTATGGGGAATGATGAGTTTAGAATCCAGGCTGCTAGTAAAGGAGAAAAAGTTTTTTTCAACTTTGAATTCCCTGTGAAAGGGATCAAGACAGGCAAAATTTTTCCTTCCAAGATTAAAGGGAAGCTCGTTGACTGCCTCCAAGAATACTTGAAAGTCTTTGCCTGGCAACCTACTAACCTTGAAGGGATTGACAAGAGAATAGCAAAGCACAAGGTCGGGCTCAAACCAGGAGTTAAACCAGTCAAACAAAAGAAAAGAACCTTTGCTCCAGAGCGAAATGAAGTCATAGCTCAAGAAGTGCAAGCTCTTCTTGACGCTAGAATTTTGAAAGAAGTTGTGTACCCAGAATGGCTGGCCAATCCAATGGTTGTGCAAAAGAAAGAAGGGACGTGGAGGATGTGTGTGGATTTCACCAAACTAAATAAATGTTGCCAAAAGGACTCATACCCACTTCCAAGCATTGATCAAATGGTGGCTGGTTACTAATGGTTGTGTTTCCTAGATGCCTACAAGAGGTACCACCAAATTCCAATGGCAATAGAAGATGTGGAAACGACCTCCTTCATCATAGAGGTCGGGAGGTCGTAACCCACTGCTACACCAAGATGCCATTTTGTTTGAAAAATGTAGGAGCAAAATTCTAGTGAGCTATGCACAATGTCTTCAAGAAGTAGCTCAGGAGCAACATTGAGCTCTACATGGACGATATTGTGATCAAGTCCAAAACCTCTGAAGAGTTGATTGAAGATATAAACGAAACATTCCAGACATTAAAAGATGCTCATATGAAGCTCAACCCTGAAAAATGTACTTTCGAGGTTTTAGTAGGTAAATTCCTAGGCTTCATGATATCAGAATGAGGCATTGATACCAACCCCAATAAAATAAAAGCCCTACTGGACATGGAACCTTTGAAGAGTTGATTGAAGATATAAAGGAAACATTCCAGACATTAAAAGATGCTCATATGAAGCTCAACCCTGAAAAATGTACTTTCGGGGTTTTGGTAGGCAAATTCCTAGGCTTCATGATATTAGAATGAGGCATGATACCAACCCCAATAAAATAAAAGCCCTACTGGACATGGAACCTTTGAGCAACATTAACTAAGTCTTGTGTCTAATGAGAAATATGGCAACACTAGGATGCTTCATCAACAAGATGGTTGACAAAGGAGAAGTTTTACGATGTCCTAAAAAAGCCGAAAGATTTCCAATGGATTGATGATTGCCAAACAACTTTTAGCAAGCAAAAAGACTTTTTGGGAAAGCCCCCACAACCTGTCTCCCCGAGGTCAGAAGAAGAAATCTTGATGTATTTAATTGCAACAAAGAAGGGAGTTAGCTTAGTGTTGTTAGTAGAAAGGGCAGGTTGACAATTTCCAATTTATTATGTAAGTTGTTTGCTCTGAGGTCTTGAAATTAGATATTTAGACCTTGAAAATTTTCTGTACCTGATTGTTATTTCTCAAGGAAGCTTAAGCAATATTTTGAAGCTAACCCGATAAGAGTATTAACCAATCTGCCACTAAAACAAGATCTGGCAAAACCCGAGCTATCAAGCAGGATAATGAAGTAGTAACTAAAGCTCTTGAGATATCAAATTAAATTTGAGCGAAGGAAAGCTATCAAAGCTCAAGCTCTCTCAGATTTTGTAGAAGAATGCACAAGAGTTCCACTAGAACTTGCAAGCACTTATGAAATTAATATCTTTACCATGTACACAGATGGTTCCATAGAAAAGGAAAATTTAGGTGCTAGAATTGTACTGATTAGCCCTAACGGAATGAGAATCACTTACTCTCTGAAGTACAACTTCCCAACCTTGAATAATGAATCCAACTATGAAGCTTTCTTAGCAGGTCTAGGACTCTTAAGAGCTCCAAAAGTGAAAAAATTGCATGCCAAAACTAATTCGCAATTTATAGCCTGCCATGTCGTTGGAGAATACGAAGCTAGGGATTAGAACATGATTAAATATCTCAAACAAGTAAGAGATGTAACATACAAACTTGAGTGTTGAATTATGGAGCAAATACCTAGAGAACGAAATTCAAAGGCAGACACACTATCTAAAGTCTACCGAGGGCTTGCAAGGACAAAAGTTCAGCTATTGGTGGAGCAGTTGCACTCTCCCAATATAAATCAAGAGGAGAACTTGGTTATCGAGGACTAGGCAGACTGGAGATACCCAATCTACAAATTCCTTGAGCATGGCAACCTTACACAAGATTCCAAAGGAGCACATAAAATTCAGAAATGGGCACCTCGTTATGTCATAATACGAGATGATGAGGTATACAGGAGGTTGTATATATGGCCATTACTAAAATGCTAGAGCAAGGGAGAGGGAGCATATGTCATTGAAGAGGTACATAGTGGAATATGTGGATCACACAGGAGCAAAAACATTAGCGAAAAAAATACTAAGGCCATTGTATTATTGGCCTTCGATCGTTTTAAACATTGAAAAAGTCATATAAAAGTGCACGAGCTGCCATTTGCATGGAAACAATTCACATGTATAGCCAACAAGGTTTCAATCCATCAACACGTTGGTTCCATTTGATATCTGGGGAATCGACATATTAGGACCCTTCCCTAAGGGCGTGGGGGTGTTCAATTCCTGATTGTGGCTGTAGAATACTTCACCAGCTGGGTTGAAGCAGAGCCAATGGCAATAATTTCCTTGGCAGAGGTACAGTCCTTTGTATGGACAAACATTGTCTGTAGATTCGGGATCCCCCAAGTTATTATCTCTGATAATGGACCGCAGTTTATAGGAGATCCATTCAAGACTTTTTGTGAAAACTTGAACATAGAATAGAGGTTGACCTTTGTATCCTATCCCCAAGCGAACGGACTAGCTGAGGTCACAAACAGAACCATTCTGGAAAGTCTCAAGAAAAGGCTCAACGAGCTCAAGAAGAAAGGTCGCAAGCCTTCCTAGCTCAAAGAAATTCCTAGAATCCTAGGAAAGTGACACAGAGCTGGTTGCTGATCAAGGCGATTCAAATGCGGGGCAGGTGTCGGTTCAGCAAGTTTCGGTTCCACAATCAGCTCCTCGAAGTTCAAAATGTTTGAAGAAGAGGACGTGAGTTGTTTGAAAAACCGAATTGATGCTAGGGCACAATTCCCAAGGTGACTGAAACAAGCTCAGATTGGGCTCAAATCTGATTGGGTGACCCGGAACGGCTATCCGGAGTCGTTTGGATGGAGTTTTGGGCAATTTTCTATTTTCAGTGGCATTATCATAATTTTATGGTTTCAAGAGACAATTTCATAATTTACTTTTTTCTAGGGCTATTTTAGTAATTTCTTTACTTTTCGTTTCCGATTAGGGTTAGGGTTTGTTTTTGCTTTAAGAATTGTTTCTGTTGGTTGTTTTCGACAGTTTTTTTTTTATGAATTAAAGTTGCCACTTTTTCGGCTTTTTAGATTTTTGACTACTTCGAAAATTCGTTTTTCTCTTGATTTTAATTTTCGTCTTCTAATTGCTTTTGTTGAAGTTTGATTAGAAGGAAAATTGAATCAGGTTCTTTTTTTGTTTCTTGTTTTGCAAGTTTCTGAACACCTACGAACCTTCAGGTTTTGTCTTCCGACTGCGTCAGAAAGTTACTAGAGAAACACCATTAAGTCTATGCTTTGGTGTAGAAGTCATAATGCCAGTCATGGTCGGAATGTAGTCCTTAAGATTAACTTGAAATGATTCAGTCTTAAACGAGCAGGAGAGAAGGGCAAACCTCGACCTCCTTGAAGAAGTCAAAAATAAGCTACGGAAGCTGATAGGAGATATAAAATGCAAATCACAAATTTTTTCAACAAGAAGGTGAGGGAAAAACATTTTACAGGTAGAGATATGGTCATTAAGAGGGCGGATGTTGGAAAACAAGGGCAACTGAAGAAGCTACAAGAAAGTTGGGAAGGACCTTACATAATCCCAGAAGTTCACAAAGGAGGGAGTCATAAGCTCACTGATCTCGAAGGAACACAACTCCTAAGACCTTGGAATGTTTTCTATATAAAGAAATTCTATGCCTAAGACTTGTTAGAACTTTCTAGACCTCATAAACTTGTTATAAAGCTTGGGAAATTATATGCAAGGAGCTCGCTGAGTAGCGAGGAAACCTTAGCGACCTCTTTAGTTTAGTTTGCCCAAAGTGCATATCAAATTTCAGAGGCATAAATAAAAGATAAGTTTGTAGAGCTTATTGAGATTTTATTTCATCTTGTTTGCCTAAGTTTCAAAGCCATTCAAAATTATTATGCAAATCTTAAGCGTTGAAGTAGAAGCAACTAAGACATTTTGGGAAATTTTGATTCATAAAAAAGAAAAAATATTTAGTTCAATTATTAAAAATATGATCTCAAAAGGCTAAGCATTGTATATTACGAAGATGAAGAAGAAAGACGAGGAAAGATCCTATTCTATTACAAAATTAATCTTCTTCATCATCGTCCCTTGGAGCCTCCGGTGAACTCGGGAATGCCTTCTCCTCCACAGTTATTTCTTGATCACCTTCATCTGAGGGGCCTACGGTGTCATAGTTAATATTCATAAATGGACACCCAGGGACAGATGAATAGCTCGGAAAAGGTCGAGTACATCATCAAAATCAACATGTTGGGGATGAATTGGATAATACGTCATTAAATCTCCATAGACATGGATAATTGTACCTCCAAGACGAGCATATGCCTTAGGGAAAATATACAGGGCTACCCTCTCAACAATCCTGAGCTCCTAGATGCAATCTTTCCATTGCTATTGAGCTCGAGCAGTTGCTCGGTCTTATTGGCAGCCTCTTCAAGGGCTGAGGCCATATCAAATTCTCGGCTTCGGCCTTAGTTATGTTCCTTTTGTAGTCTCCCAAGAGATCTCTCACAATCGTATAGGAGGCATTGCCCATCTCAGTAGAGGCATCGAGCTCTGCATTCTCTTTTACAAGAAGAGCCCACTTGTCCTAGAGCTCGGAGATTAGGATAGAGAACTCCTGATCCTTCTTCACCTTCTCCATTTGCCTTCTAAGCCACTTGCCTAAGAAGACATGGTTCTGCAAAAAGAAGAGAGGAAAAAAAATTAGTACTTACAAAGAATTGATGTAGGTTCTACAAAAAATGCAAAAATTAAAGAAGCTTATAGCAGTGTGGTGGGAGACAGTATATAGGTCCAGCTCATCGTCTGTGAACAGTCGGCGGATATCCTAATCGACCGGAGGCGCACACTCCATCAGAAAGGACTGAGAATATGGCCATTGGAACAACGACTCCGAAGACTCCATAGCAAGGTTAGGGACCCATCTGGCGGTCCCCTCACTGGTGTGGGTGGCCAAGGACAAATTCCCCAGCCTCCTCAGCGACCTTTTAGGCAGCACAGCCATTGAACTCTAGCGCCGGCTTCGAGATTCCTTCCTTGAGGAGGTTGAAGGAAGCTTTTCTCTCCTATGGTGTAGATTGGGAGGAAGGGGAAGAAGATGAAATAACAATTTTTTGAAGGGCCTTTCAGAAGATCGCAAAGAAGCTGCTTCAGCACTCCGCATCAAGGCGGCCCAAGTAAATCTCGCCACAACAATCTTGATGCTCCGGGTTTTATGGATTGGTATCCTAAAGGAAGACACACCAGAGGTTCGACAGGCAGTAGCAGTAGGAGCCGTGAAGGAGGCGCCGATAGCATCACTATAGCAGTCTGTAGGAGCTCGGAAGGCTAGCAAGCCTCTTGGTTGATCTCGTTGCGTATGGGTGGTTAACTTCAATAGCCACACAATCCTCATTGCTGGAAAAAAAAAAGAAAAAAGAAAAAAAGAGAGGTATTAGTGTGTTGAAAAGTTAAGGAAGACTTATTTAAAAAATAATGAAGAAATTCCCTACTAGTGGAAAGAAATACCATAGCTCTCCCAAGGGACGAGCGGTCACATCTGCTAGACTCCCCAATCTAGCAGAACGAAGTAAGGCCAAAAGCCAGACTGGCAATGTATATCCAACCTTCTCAACGTCGAAGCAAGCCAGGCCAATCAAAAAAGTTCTATTCCTTTCCTACTCACCAGCCTGGGTGAGGAGACCATTATAGAAGGTCTTGTTCATATTCCAATTCGAGTAGGGTTGGGACTAGATCAAATTATTAATAAGTTCAACGAAAAAGAAATAATCATTCCAATCCCCGTCGGAGGATTGAAAGGGACCTACTAGTTTGTGCCTATTATAAAACTGGAGGTATCCTACACTAGTCTTATTCGATGCTGAGGAGACACCGACCTTGAAGAAATATCTAAAGAGCTCCGGAGGAACTGGAACTCTGTAGAGATGACAGGTAGTAATGAACCTGACTATAGTTCGCACAGCATTGGGAACGAGCTGTGCTATGTGGAAATTCCAAAAATGGATGACATAAAAAAATAGAGGGTGCAAATAAGGTATAAGAATGCCCCCCTCTGAGTTTGGTTAAGTGAAGGACTATGTGTCCAACACGAAGACTATTAGGGTGCTCAGACTCCCAAGCAGCAACTATATCCATCCTATTTAAACCCCTCTCTCCACAGATTTGAAAAATCTCTGAGGGACCCAAGGAAAAAGACATAGAAAAGACCTCTAATTCAAAGTTGTCATAAACTTCAAAGTGATTAGTTGCAAATAAAATACCTCATTTTCTAGGTTCATAGGGGGGAAAGGCCTAGAAACTGCTTTGGAACAGTGAAAAGGGATACTAGATGAAGATAGTTTGGTTGAGAAAAATGACTCGGGAAGAGACACAGAAGACATTGTTTCTTCGAAGAAAGATGAGATTTTTTTTAATAAAATTAGTAAAGGAAAGAGAAAAGAGAACTTACTAGTTAATTCCTAAAAAATTAAGAAAAGAGATGTTCGGAACCATAGGATACTCGCTAGACAGAGTAAAAGAAGGAGTTCTAGAAGTAAGCAGATGATGATGTTGTAGAAAGAGAATTCCGTGAGCAAGAGAAGAGTTTAGATAAATCCTAAAATCTTCAAAAGCCTCCTAATTTGTATGTGATAAGGAGTCCTTTTGGTTGCTAAAAAGGATCCAGTACATTGGAAACCGAGGCAATAGCTAAAACAGATGAGGCATGTCACCTCCAAAATTAGCCGTTACAGAAAAACGCAAAATCCTTTAGAGGTTGCCACTTGAAGATGGTAATTTAGGCATCACGACCTTCGAGCTCGGGGGGCCTAAAGGGGGGGATGATATTAGAAACGGATACAACCCTGATAAACCGGCCCAAATGGGCTCAAGCCCTGACCCAAATACCTAAAAGTCAGAGTCACGAGTGAAGAGGATAGGTGGGCAATGACCTTTACCCACCGACCTCCCGGGTCACCAACCTTAAAGTGAGCTTAGGAGAGGTGTCACCGGATCACAACCTTTGACATGATGAGCTCCAATCCATCTCATACATCTTTCGTGCCACGAGTAAATGTTTTCAACTCATAACATACTCTATGAACCTATAATCACTCGTTGTGACCTTGTAAAGAGAGATAGTCTAGACCTTTGGCACACAAAGACTAGTTGCGAAGTTGGACTAAAGGTCGCTAGTGAGACTATAGCTCTTAACCAGAGACGTGCATGGCAAGGTGAAGTTACCTTGTTGGAGTGAATCTCAATTACGTGAAAGTAGGCATTTAGGATAATTATGCTATCATATCCAGCCAATTGCTCCTAGAATTGTGGAGTTTCCATAATGGAAGATATCTTTCCATGCACTTCTCTAATGTATGAGCCATGAGCTCGCGACTGACTTGTAAACCATCATAGCGACCTTACAGTAAGCTTCGAAGTTAGTGATGAGCTTTGTGGAGGTCACAGGGATTGATTTAGGTCTCATAATGTGTATCAAGTGTTATAGATACTTAAACGTGGTATGGAAGATGCATGAGTTGGATTGGAACTCACTAGGTTGAAGGTCGCGGTCCAGTGAGACCTTTCCTAAGCTTATTGAAGGTTAATGACCCAGGAGGCCGCTAACTGCCTTTCAGCAAAAATTGGATCTAATCTCTTATATTTAGGTTAGTATTTGAGCCTATTTGGGTCGGGTTATTCGGGTTGGTATCTGTTTCACCCATCATAAGTATTTATTTCAAAAAAAAAAGCAACCAAATACTCACCTTGTCAGATTTGAATCTCAACCAAGTTAATTCCCAAAATCCATCTAAGTCTCAATCAAATGAAAATTAAACCAATTAAAAAAAGAAGATCAAGATCAAATATTTACTATAATTATTGATAAATAATCTTACCCCACCAGTGCAATTCTAATTGATGGGAGAAATGGGGTATGACCTGGATAAACAAACATAAATGGGCTCAAGCCCCAACCTTAATACTTGAAAGTCCAACTCAAAAGTCTTGAGGAAAGGTGGGGAGGGACCTCCTACCACGAACCTCCCAAGTCACTGACCTGCAAAATGAGCTCAGGAGAGGTCTTACTGGATCACGACCTTCAACCCGGTGAGCTTCAATCCATCTCATACATCTTCCATGCCACGACTAAATGTCTGCAACTGCTAACACACTCCATGAACCTATAATCACTCGTCATGACCTCCTAGAAGAGATAGTCGAGACCTTTGACATCCACGGGTAGGTCGTGAAGGTGGTTTAAAAGTCATTAGCGAGCTTGTAGCTCTCTACCAGAGACATGCATATCAAGGTATCAAAACTTAGGGAGACTCCATGATTCTAGGAGCAATTGGTGAGATATGATAAGATCTCACAATTATCCTAATTGCTTACTATCAGGTAATTGAAGAGCCCTGATCAATGAGGTAACTGATTATTTGATATATCTTATCGAAAGACACACAGTCCATAGGATAGGATAGATTGAGTTAATTCAACTCTGAGATTACTCTCTCAGAATACTGACTTAGGCATCAGAGCTATCACTAAGGCAACAATCCATTCCAGTGACCTACTACTTTTCTCCCCAGTTTGCGGTTGCAAATATTATCACTATTTAGGGTGACTCAGAGACCATTTCGGAGCTCCATCACATATTATTGTGAAATTTTAAACAATATAAGTTGATGAAGTTCGAAAACGATCTCCTGGTCACCTTGAACCTTGATAGGGCTTGTAATCTCAACTAGAAAGAAATTGGATCACTAGAGTGGGATGTCACCCTGAGGACAACTCCGATGCCTAAGTCAGTATTCGATGAGAGTAAAATTGAATGTGATCCCAATTACTTGTGTACTCCTTGTGTGATTCAGTCATGTAGATCGAATAATAAGTTACCTTTTAGGTGAAGTTACCTTGTTGGAGTGGATCTCAATTACATGAAAGTATGTGTTTAGGATAATTGTGAGATTATATAATGTCAATTGCTCCTAGAATTGTGGAGCTTCCATAATGGAAGATATCTTGCGATGCATGTCTCTGATGTATGAGCTATGAGCTCACTACTGCCTTGTAAACCATCTTAGCGAAACTACAATATGCTTCAAAGTTAGTGAAGAGCTTTTTGGAGGTGGCGGCAATTGATTTAGGTATCGTAATGTGTATCAAGTGTTATAGATACTTAATCATGGTATGGAAGATGTATGAGTTGGATTGAAGCTCACTAGGTCTAAGGTCACAGTCCAGTGAGAACTTTCCTAAGCTTATAGAAGGTCGGTGACCTAAGAGTTCACTAACTCCACTTTCGTGAAATAGGATCTAATCTCTTATATATGGGTCAGTATTTGAGCTTATTTGGGTCGGGTTATTCGGGTTGGTATCCGTTTCACCCATCATAACTATTTATTTCAAGAAAAAGCATAACCAAATACTCACCTTTCAAATCTCATATCTGAATCTCAACCAAGTCAATTCCCAAAATCCATCTAAATCTGAATCAAATAAAAATTAAACCCCAATTAGAATAAGAAGATCAAGATCAAATATTTATTGATAAATAATCTTACCCCTACAGTGCAATTCTGACTGATGGGAGAAATGGTTACAACCTAGATAAACCAACCCAAATGGGCTCAGGCCCCAACCCTAATACCTGAACGTCCAACTCATAAGTCTTGAGGAAAAGTGGGCAGCGGCCTCCTACCACTGACCTCAAAAAGGAGCTTAGGAGAGATCTCACCGTACCACAACTTTCGACCCGTGATATGATTCTTGAATTATGGCCCGAATTTTTCTCATCCATCTATCCAAACCCAAGGCCACTCACAATCTAAAATTTTTCCCAAGACTTCAACAAGAGATTCAGGCTAGTGGCTAATGACCATGATTGTCTTCCAATATGATCTATTAGTTTGGATTTCTTCAACCCAAATCAATTACCCT
>JAOXNR010000161.1:0-11495 GCA_028571225.1 Parsonsia alboflavescens | reverse complement strand
GAAAGACCACCACTTTTAAAGAAGGGTATGGTAAGACATTGTCAAGTTCTAACTTCCATGAAGGAGAACTTGGAGTTCATTGGTAAGTATTCTTTTAAATCTTCAATCCATATTAGTGATCATTTTCTTTTCAATGTAGGACTTAAAAATTCGAGGTCGAATCCTTTTGAGCTGTGGGGGAATGACGGAGATCAATTAGCATACATGGCATGGGATAATTCCTGGAAGATTTCATATGAAGATGCTTATGGAATAAAACAGTTTATGTACATGAGCTTGTATTTCAAATACAAGGTCGGAAGATCAAGAATGAAGAAAGACTTGTTATAGATTGACGATGATATTAATAATGATTGGAAGTTCTTGTACGAAGATCCATATTTCAAGTATGAGCATGGAACTTTGAATTGAAAGAACAAGGCTAGAAATTGAATGAAAAAGGCTGAAACTTTCAGCAAATGTGTTGAGATAAATGCTAGACTTTACAACATTGCTTGAAGCACAACCGTCAATGGAGGCTGAACCAAGGAAAGAGCTCAACATGTGGATGATAGAAGACATCAAGGAGGAGTGATTAAACAAGGACTCAAGCCATTCAAAGCTTTGGAAGTGAGGCTGCACGAGTTGGACAGATTGGCGAAATCAGCCCAGAAATTTTTGTTTTGGTCCTCTATTTTTACAGCCTTGTGATCTTGACTTTGGTTGGACTTTTCCACTTATTGTTAGTTGCTTTCTTTATGTTGTAAGCTAGCTTAAGGTGGCTAATTAAGTCCCTAATCCTAATTGGGGTTGAGCCTATAAATAGGTCATCATTTGTATTGCATTTAAAAACAATTAACGCTATAAACACTTTTCAGCAAATTGAATGAATTCCTTATGGATTCAAGAGTGACTTGATTGAGAGTTATTCCTAAGGCTCTTCTAGGGTTCTTAGTTAAACTTTAGGGTTCTCAATGCTTCGCTAGGGTAATTGAGTTGAGTTCATGGTACTCAATCCATTAGATCATATTGGAAGACAATTGGTCAATGGTTCTAACTTGAATCTCTTGCATGAAGTCCTAGGGAATCATGAATTGAAGTGGTTGAAATTTGGATTTGCTGAATGATGAATTCCTTCTAAATTTGAGATCACATCAACGCTTGTGAATCCTTTCTTGATCATATTTGTCTCCTTGAATGATGGTTTTTGATACTGCAAAAACTACGTTAAGATAATCAATCAGAGATTGATCTTCTTTTAAGATGTCAAAAAATGGTTTAACAATTCCTCTATACTGAGGCATAAATACTTTAACATTTTTATCACGGTAGGCCAAATTATCATGCCAAAGATCTGTTGGGTAATCAACAATTGCTACTCGGTAGAATTCTAGTTGTTCTACAATGGAGTGAATATTTTTAGGGAATAAATGAATATTTCGGGATTTTTTTTCAAATACTGGTTTCCAGTACCTCATGTGTTCAATTAACATAACTATTTTAGCGTCGTCAAGGTATGAAGGGAAAAAACTTGGAGGAATAGCAAAAATGTTAATAGTGACATATCCATAAGTTTCCCATCCTAGGTGTATTCCTTTATGGATGATCCAATCTATAGCGTAGTGTCCTATGATTTTTTCAAATTTCTGTTTTGGAACAGTAATTCTAGAGATCTTGCCATACTCCAAAAGTTTCGATATAGATATAGATATTCCATTGAATGTCTGATCTTTCCAATGCTTGAATGTATACAAAGCTTTATTACCGTATACCCTTGAACTTTTGAGTCTGGTTCTCCAATAGATTTAAGGATTATGAGAGTACCTCCAAGTAAATGTGATTCTTCCAATGTGACAAATTCTCTGAATAATTTCTACATAGCTATTTGTTTGTCGTGTTTGGTCCTTAACAAATGGCTATAAATTACTTCTATTACTTCATACAACTTTGCTGGAAATTTCCGCCAATCCTTTTCCTTTTGATCTTCTTTCTATCTGACAAATTGAATTATTTCTTGTTTTTCAATTTTTTCTGTCTTCAATTGTTCTAAAGAAGAGATTAGGTAAACCAAGTGTCCTAGTATTGCTTTGAAGATACTGGGAAATTGTTGTTTTGATTTCAAATTCCAAAGATTGTCAATCAAACATTGATGATCTGGATTCAAGTCAAATTTAGTTTTGAAAGAAAGGTTAGAATTTTTCAGATAGGTTTTGAGGCGATAAGGGCCAAAGGCTATTTCCTATGATTCGGCTGCCATTTTGAATGTTCTTGCAAAGATCAAATAATAACAATTGGATCTTAATTGCCTAAAAGTGATCCATTCAATATAAATATTTACAAGTCTACTTGTTGACTCCACCAATGAATGGGTATCAACTTCTGGGTTGAATCCTGAAAATTTTACAAATAACAATTTGTTTGAAAGAAGAAATCGTATTTGCCTCAGGGATAAAGATACTGAGGCATGGAAGTTTTTTGACAAGTTGTTTCAAATGCTGAATAGTTTGGGTCTGTTCCGAACCCCAAGCAACCGGATTCTTTGTGAGACGATCATAAAGTGGTTTACAAATGATTTTCAAATTGGGAATGAAATCTGCCACATAATTCAAACATCCTAAAAATCTCTGCAATTGAGTCTTATCCTTAATCTCATCCGGAAATCTATCTGCAAATTCAATGGATCTAGTAATAGGCTTGTAAAGACCTCTATCTAAATCATGACCTAAAATTCTAATTTTGGTTTGGAATAATTTCAACTTACTGGCACTTACTACCTGTCCATTTCTCTTGACTATATCTAGAAAAATATTCAAATGTTTAAAGTGTTGTTCTAGTGACTCGTTAAATACTAATACATCATCAATATATACTATTGTAAAACTAGTATGTGGGTTAAAGATGTCATTCATAACCTTTTGAAATTCAGAATTGGCATTATTTAATCCAAATGGCATAACATTCCATTCATATTGTCCAAAAGGTACATTAAAAGCAGCTTTATATTATCATTTTCTGCTATCTTGATTTGCCAAAATCCTGATTTCATATCAAATTTACTATAAATAATAGCTCTAATTGTTCTTTTAAGTAAATCTCTTTTATTAGGTATCTAATCCTTTTTAATACAATATATAAAGGTTTATAATTAATTACTAGTCTGGGTGCTCCTTGTTTCTTTTCAGCATTATTATTCACATAAAAGGATGAACAACTCCAAGGAGATCTACATTCTAATAGATCCTAGATTTCCTTTTTACAAGTTTCTATTAATTCATGATTCATTTGAATAGGCCTAGCTTTACTAGGGATATTCTTTTCATCAAATTCATCAATATTAGGTAGCTCTACTTCATGAAATTTCCTATTCCAAAAGGCTGTAGGTATATTTGAGCAAACTTCTTTTTTAATTTTGTTTTCTATATCAGAAATTTTATTTTTGATTTCTTTATCAAGCAATTGATTTTCAATTCTTTTATATTTTACTTCTTCTTTTAGAAATTTAATCTGATTAAATTTTCTACTTCTTATATTGTCTACAAATTTACACGTTGGTTTATTTAGAAAAGGAAAAGCAATTTTAACACTTCCTATTATAGAATGAACACCTATTTCATTTACTTCAAATGGATAAATATAAGAAATAAAAGAAGTTCCTAATATAAGTTCTTCACTCAAATCTTTTACTAAAATAAAGGAATTATTAAAATAAAATTGTTCATTGCAAATATGTGCTTTAGACAATTTATAATTTATATTCAATTTATTTCCAGATGCTGGATATAATTTTGTAGAAGTTTTCTCATAATATTTAGTAGGTACTATTCCTGCTTGAATACAATTCTGATCAGCTTCCGAGTCTAACAAGATAGTGACTTCTATTACAAATTTTTCAATTTTCAAACTTATAGGTATATACCATTTTTGAAAAGTTGCACACTTAATAGTATATATAAATTTTATTTTATTAGATGTTTCACATTCTTCTTCAATTTCTATTAGAAATGGTTTTGCTTCTACAAATTTAAATTTTATTAATTCTTCATTAATATTGTTAATTTCTTCAGTATGAATATTATCATTTTTTTACGAGTATTTATTTCTTCTCTAATTTGTTTTATTTCTAATTTTAAATCTTCTACGGTTATTTCTCTATTTTCTATTTAAATTTATCAAATACTTCATTAATACTATATGGTTCTATCTTTTGATTAGAGTTACTGTGATGCAGGTTGGCCCGAGCTCGGAATAGGCTCAACTTTAACTTCTGGGCTTTTTATGCTTTTAGGGCTTTTTAATTTCCAATTAGGTTTAGAGTAGATTTTAGGTTATAAATATCTTGTTTTGTCTTAGTTACAAACAAGACTTTTACAATGTGATTTTTCCTACTTTTTTCGTCGACTTTTGGTCGTTAAATTGAAAACTTGTCTGTTGTCACAATCTCCCGTTCTTTTCTTGTTTAGCCATTTATTTGTTCCTATTTATTGCATCATTTGGTATCAGAGCATAGGTTGCCTTCACCAATGGCTGAACAGAATCATGTTGGTTGTGGACGGCGCCGTGCTGGAAGGGGACGTGGAGTCGTTCCTGAACAACTCGAACAGCCTCTTCAACGAGACTTGCAAGAAAACGAAAATGAAGCACAGAGAAGGCGGATCCAAGACTTAGAGCGGCAACTAGCACAAGCTAGGTTGGACCTTCAGACTAAAGAAGGGGCAAAATCAAAGATTAAATCCAAAGATGAGGAGGGAGATGTCAATCCATTTGTGGCATTGAACCGGGGGCGGCATAACTGATCGGAACAACAGACCCAACAACCATCTTCTTTCTGGAATTTCGGCATGAAAATTGAGAATTCTGATTAAGTGAACAGGCAGATCGAAAGATCATCAAAAAAAAAAAAATTCGTTTTCTAGAAATTTTGGGACTGCCAGAGAACTTTCAATAGTGTCTGAGCTTGCCGGAGATGCCAGTACCAACCAGTGGTGCAAGCGGGCAGATTTGCAAAATCATCAAGCAGAAGTAGCGGCCAGGCAGGCGGTAGTAAAGCAATAAACAGCAACATGCACCGAATCTCCGTAAATCAGTAGATCTGAACAGTGCTCAGTGGTGGGGAGATCGCTCAGGCAAATAGCAAGCACCGGCGAGACAAACAGAGCTAAGGCATGCAAACCAGCAACAAGTAGTAGTCGCTGATGTTCTCAACTAAGCAGTAGCAGGCGTAATGGCAGACCAGACGTGAGGAAAGCAGTAGCAAGGTTCCGATTCAGGCAGCTTTCTGTTTCAGCAAATGGCAGAGTGTAGATCTTGCGCCCTGAGGCTAGTCAGATGAACCATTGCGCAGGTATCGAACCTGTGGCAGAGTCACGAGCTCCAGTGGCAACCTCCGGCAGTGACGCCTAGTGGCCGGACTAGTTTGGGCAGCAGATTCAAATCAGAGATGGTGTCAAGGAGGAGGCTAGGGTTTTTCCTAAGGAAGAAGATGTAACAAATTGTTTCAGATTTCCAAAAGAGGGCCTCGATTTTTCAGAAATTCTAGATTTGGTCCTTAAGTTTTTTATTAGTCCAATTAGGGGTATTATTATTATTATTATTATTAATTAGAGTTCTTTGGGATCTTAGTAGAAACACAGCTGATGAAGATGAGTCAAGATTCGAAGGCGAATCTTTTCCAAGTCGGGGAGAATGATCCTGGTTGGCCCGAGCTAGGAATGGGCTCAACTTTGACTTTTGAGCTTTTTATGTTTGCAGGGCTATTTAATTTCCAATTAGGTTTAGGGTAGATTTTAGGTTATAAATATCTCGTTTTGTCTTAGTTACAAACTGGGCTTTTAAAATGTGATTTTTCTGACTTTTGTCGTCGACTTTTGGTCGTTAAACTGACAACTTATGTGTTTTCACAATATCCCGTTCTTTTCCTATTTAGCCGTTTATTCATTCCTGTTTATTGCATCATACTAATAAACAGTCTTTTAGTTTAGCTAAATATTCTTTTTTAACTTACGGGTCTTCAATTTTCTCTACTAATTCAAAAAATAATTCTTTATTTTCCTTAGATCATTTGCCAAAACTAATCATATTAATTTTACAATTATCATCAATACAATTGCAAATTCCTTCAAATTCACTAGAATTATCAGATTCATTATCGGATACACTAGATTTCTCGGAATAAATAGTTATCCCACCATCCTTTTAAAGTTCTTGTAAATCTTGCAAGTAATCCTGTAATTGTATCTGATTCATCTCTGCTAGTATTAGCTGCTTTATATGCTGTATTGGCCATAGTCATTTCTTGTGAAATATTCAAAATTTGATGTTCTGACATACCATCTAAATTCCATTCAGTTATATAATTTCCAGTAAAATTGGTCGCAGTTACTAAATGTCTTTCTTCAAATTGTACATCAGGAAAAGAAGGTCTATTATGATAATTTTTAATATTTGGATGAGATTTTCTTCCAGTTCCAATTTTTCCAATTGATTCTTGTTCAGAATTAATTGTTTGAATTTTCGTTCCACTACTACTGGCTTTAGATTTTTGTTCTAAATCTATTTTTTCTAATCTTATATTAATATCTCCTAGTAGGCTTTCATCTTCTTTAGAGAATTTAAATTCTTTTCCTAATCTGATATTAGTATTTTCTAATTGTAATGGTTTAATTATGGGATTTCTATCTATTGAGTCAGTTTTTGGGTTACATGCATTTAATTTTAACTCTTTATTAGTTTTTTCACTATTTATTTGTGAAACTTCATCTGCTACTTTTATTAATACTTGATTAGTATAGTTATTTTGTTCTATTACTTTATTAATGTCTTTTACTTTAACTTCTACGTTTTCAATTTTTTCGTCTACTTTAAAGGGTGAGGCTACAATTGTTTGATTTTTATGAACTATTTTGATTTCTTTTGCAGGTGGCATAGCAGATTCTTTTACTTCACCTTAACTAGTATACAATTTTTGAGCTATAATATTAACAGATCCTGGTAAGTTTAGTCTTTTGGTTCGATCTAACCAATCAAAGAAATCTAAATGTTCTTTTATGATTTTCATATTTTTATAATATCTTTCTTTTAATTCAATAGTTTTTTTCTCTATTATTGTACTGAAAAACCAATCTCTATTAATCCTATTTTCTTTTCTATAAAACAATTGTCTTAACAAAGGTTTGTCTAGTTCAAATTCTTTATCTGAATTAATTGCTAATAGTTGGTCATCTACTTGTTCCATTTTCATTTCTGAATATGTTGGATTTCCTGAAACATGACTAATAGAGTCTTCATAATTTACCTTAGGAATTTTTTTTTTTAAAATCTACACTAGGAAATCTTTTGGATCCAGTGCTTCAATTTGTTTCAAGTTTAGGAAAGTAACTAGTAGATGCTTTAGAAAAAGATTTTCTACTCTTAATTAAAGCAACCGGTCTTTTAAATTCTAGTTGAACACTAGCTTCTGGGGTTTCAATTATTTTTTCTAATGTACTGAATTCTTGATATTTACTTTCATTTAATCTATTAAAATTCCATTTATGATTTTTGTTTTCCAAAACTTCACTCCATTTAAGTTTTCTAGGTACATGTGTACTAGATCTTAAAAAGTTCGTTTCTAGTAATAGAGTTTCATTTGGATTTGAATATTTTATTGCTTTTAGGTTTACTGTGGTTTTCTTCAATTTATAATAAATTATATAAATCAAAACCATACCTCTAGTTCCTATTTCAACATTATAATTCTTAACTTGCAAATTTAAAGTCATAGCTTTCAAAATATGCGGGTCTTCCAAATCCAAAGAGCAATTAGGATAACAATTAAAATAAACTGGTCCATTACCAATATCAGATTCAAGTATTGCAATTATACTCGGGGTTAAAGTCTAACCATCTAGTATCTCTTGGCATAAGACAAACAGGTATATTGTGTCCTACCAGAGTAAAAATTGGTTTGACTGCAATTTGAACTAATCCTATGTGACAATACCTAAATTTCTTTTCTATATGCAATTTAATTGTTTGCCGGTTTAAAAGATAAACCGTTCCAAATTCTTAATCTATTGATACTGTCTTTTCTGTTGTTTTGATAGAAAAGTCCTGAGCAACAATTAATCCTATTTTATAAATCATCGAGATTTTTTCATGTGTTATATTCTAACCTGCTAATTTCTTTTCTACATCATCAAGAGAAATACTAATTTGTTCCTCGTTTACAGTATCTCCATCTATTTCTAATGGTTTCTGAATACTAGAAGAAGTTGAGGTAGACATGATTCAAAATCTTATGAAAACATTCTTTCTATCCAAAAGTTTATTCAATCAATAATCTCTAAATATCTCTTCCTATCTTATTGCTTAACTCTGTTTGAAACAGCCTCCTATGGGATACTTACTACTTACCTAAGTCTGGACTCTCCAGATGTGCTGTTTGTTTTCTCAGGGGTCTCCTGCGTGGTCCGGCCACTACAATGCCTTCTGCGGCTAACATGGGCTAATCCAACAGCCTTACGATTTACCCTGGTACTTTACCTAGCACAACCTGAGTCTGAACATCAAGTTCTAACTCTTCCCAATTCTTGACAGAGTGATTCAAACAAAGAAAAGGAATATGAAAGAAAGAGAGATTTGAAGATTATCTCATGAACTCACTTAAGGAAGAAAGAATAAAATTTGTTTAAGCTTTCATCCTTAAGATTTCAAATCAACAAGCTACATGGCTTTGATACCAATGGGGGGAAGGATCGTTTCCAAAATAGTGCTTTCAAACCATTTTTAATAAAACACTTTTATAATATAAAACTTTCAAATGGTAAGATGGCTTAAGAAACCTTCAACTTCAAATCTTCATTAAACTTTCAAATTGTCGTTACAAAGAGGGACAGAGAATACAAAGATGATTGGGGAATGCTTTCTGAGGGCTCTGTGCAACGTCTAGTGCGCGGTGCCTTGCACCTTACGATTGATCCTATTTATACAGATTTCTAACAGACTTCAAAATAATTCTTTCAAGTCCAAAACAGTACATTCAAGTAATTCTACTACTTTTCTGAAAAGCAAAGTACAATTATTGCAAATACCGACTTTAATAAAGTTGTCTGCCATCTTCAATTATTTTTTCCAGCTATCTCTTATCTCCAAATTGATGGGATATCCACTCAAAGTTGTCTTTTGATTTTCTTTGCAATTTCAAATCTGAATTTTCAGAGTTCCAGGTGATGTCTTATCTTTCTTCAAATGCTTTTGTCTTCCATTATTTTCTCCAAATGCTAATATTTCTGAATTTTCTTCTTTCTTTCAAGTAGGCCTTCCCCTATGGTGAATAGAGTTGGTATAAGGTTGCAATTCCATCATCTACATCTTCTTGTGCCTTGTATTGGGAGACTGCAAATAGATCTGGTTCATCTTCATCTTCTTCAACATCCTGCAAATCAGAATATAATTTTGCCAATTCCTCTTGGATTTTTCTTCGAGAGGAACTAGTACAAGAGGTTTCTTCTTTCTTTTCTTTTTCTTTTATAAGATCTTTTGGTGTCCAACCTCTAATTTTTATTTCTCTACAATGATATCGGACCATGTCGATAATTTCTATTTTAAAATTCCAGCCAAATATAAAATTAATTTTCTTCTTGAAAACGAATCTACAACTCTTCATATGGATGGTTGATTTTCAATTTCTTCTTTCTTGATAAATTCTTCTTACTCCAACTTCTGCTTTTTGCATAGGATATCAATTGTTGCTCCAAATTGCTTCCACTAATAGAAGAACCATCTTGGAAACTTGCTAATTTCATTTCGGTCATACGTAATGAACCAAGTGTGAGTGGCTTCTCTTAAAAACATAAAGTTGTTCCAAGCATCCAAATAATCCATATAATTATAAGAAGAAGGTTTAAATGGTACTGCAAATTGATGAAATATATGAAATACTCCAAGTTTCAAGATCTAATAATTTAAGAATTCTAACTCTAGAGAAGGCAATTCCACTTTCATTTCGATCATGCTCAATGTCAACTGAGCCTGAATGGACAAGTAAGGCTATATTTAATAATCCTTACTTTACAAGATTGAGTGGGGGAGAGTTTAATCTAAACTAATGGTTTCCATTACTTATTTTTGTTAATAGGTTATGGCTTTCTCGCATCACCTTGTGTGATCCCCTATAGGATGATTATCCATAAGAACCTAGATATTAACAGGCAAATTAAAAGCGGTTTTTGAGGGTAAGTGTTTGTGTTGGCTAGTCCATTGTTAGAGGCATGAACACTAGATTATCCATAGTTGATCATGAGAATGGCCAGCCCATCGTTGGAACTTCTCTAGACTAATTAGCTAAAAGATTTTAGTAAGTGATGGTTATACACTCAACTTAGAAAAGCAATAGCCTTCCTACGAAGCGCTGTTGTATTTTCTTAAAACCGAATTGGTCATTAGGTATTGTTGTATTTGTTACATAGCTCAATATGCTAAGACATTATATTATTGATTATAGTTTGAGGATTAACTATAATCTAAGATAATATGAAAAGAACAATGTGTCTTATTTGTGCATTAAATTATATGATTATGTGTTCATTTATTCAATCAATTTCTCATTAAGAAATTTTTCATAAACTACAGAAATTATGTCGGGTGGAAGTTCCTTCAGTCCTTTATCTGTTATTCTCAAGGAGAATAAGTTAATCAGACCAAACTATGTGGATTGGAAAAGGAATATGAACATGGTACTCAGTGCTAAAGAGTACAAGTATGTTCTCACCGACCCTTGCCCTACCGTTGGGGATGATTCCACTCCTGAGGAAAAGGCTGCCCATGCAAAATGGCAGAAAACTAACCAAATGGCAATGTGTTATATGTCAGCTTCCATGAGCAGTGTGTTGCAAGCTCAACACGAGAATATGGATATTCCGAAAGAAATCGATCTATCTCTTAGAGAAATGTTCTTTGACAAAAGTTGGCCCACGAGGCTATAAGAGTCATCATGAACACTAAGATAGCAGAAGGGATGCCAGTTAGAGAGCACATGCTCAAGATGATGGCAGCCTTCGATGAAGCCAAATCTCTTGGGGCAGATTTCGATTAGGAGACTAAGAATGACATGATTTTAGAATCACTGCCAAGTTCGTTGGCTCAGTTCAAGCTGAATTATAACATGAATAAGCTTGGTTATACACTATTTGAGCTGATGAATGAACTACAAGAAGCTGAGAAAATCATGAAGCCCACTTCTAGTGCTCTTCTTACTCGCAGTTCTTCTTCTAGACTTAGGCCTAAACCTAAGAAGTTCAAGAAGAAGAAGAACAAGCCAATGGGTTAGCCGAAAGCCCAAGTTTTAGCTCCAGAGAAGAAGACCAATGCTAAACCCAAAGGGAAATGCTTCTTTTGTGGCCAAAAAGGTCACTGGAAGACAAGCTGTCCCAACTACTTAGCTCGTGTTTTCACAGGTATTGTTCTTTACCTTGAGTCTATTATGATGGCTGGATCTATTCCTACTTGGATAGTTGATTCAGGAGCTACTAACCATGTCT
>JAOXNR010000160.1:0-11495 GCA_028571225.1 Parsonsia alboflavescens | reverse complement strand
TTTTCCATGAGATAAGATGTTTTCAGCTTTGGTTTTTCATTATCATCAACATGATCCGTAGTCAACCCCCTGTGTCTTTGGTGTTTAAGGGCTCTATTAAATTGAGAGACAAACCCTGTCAACATATTTCTTTTGTTGATATACTTCTTGAAAAATGCATGTGCACTCTCAACACGTTGACTACAGCTCATTCTAGCACTAAAGAACTGATTCACATAGGCAGGAATCCATTTGTGACGGATCTCGTATAAGCCAGCCAACCATTTATTATTTCCAAGACCAGTTTCCTTCATCAAATCGCCCCACCGTGGTTCAAACTCTTCTGCATTCTCACTATTAAAAATTATGCTTCTGATGCACTCATAGTTGTTACGGTAAAGAATTGAATCTAATTTTTCTGAAAACTTCATCATCATATGCCATATACAGTACCTATGAACTGTTGAAGGGAAGATTTGTGCTATGGCCTTCGTCATTGCAGGACCCTGGTCTGTAATGATTGTCACAGGTGCTCCTCCTGTTGTGACCTCCAACAACTTGTTGAATAACCAAATGAAGGACTCTGTCTTCTCATCACTAAGGAATGCACAACCGAAGATAGTGGTGTGACCATGATGATTTACTCCAGAGATAGGAGCAAAAACCATGTTGTATTTGTTTGTATTATATGTTGTGTCAAATACCACAGCATCTCCAAACATCTCATAAGATTCCCTCGCGATGGGATCAGCCCAAAAACAACGCACCAACCTATTTTCATCATCGACTTCATAGTCGTAAAAAAATCGATCATCTTTCACTTTCTTCTCTGAAAAAAACTCAAACAAACTTTCCGGATCAAAACTTTTTTCTGCTTCATTAATTTGTGTTCTGAAGTTTCGAAAATCTTTTTCTGTACAAACCATATTTTCAAGACCACCAGATTCAATCTCCATAATGCGGATTTGTTGACACACCGGTACATTTGCCTCTGAAAGTTGCAAATTCAGATTTTTCTTTGCAATAGATACCTTTCTGTGAGACCTTAAAAGGTGTACGTTTGAGGGAATCGAAAGGGGATGATTATGCTCTTCAACAAACTGACTTACAATCCAATTCGAATAGTTTTATCTTTTCACCAGTGTGAGCTTTGCTTTACACCCAATTCGAACCACAGTTCGAATCCTTTCAAGCCTTCTTTGTGTATCTCCTTACTCCTTTTTTTGATAATATTCATTTGTCTTGGCTTCCTTAGAACAAACGAACTTCTTCCATACCATTTCTTTAGTTCCAGGTTTATATTTGCTGTTGTTAGCTCTTGCACTGAACCCACACTCCCGTGCATATACATTATAAAAACTGAATGCTTCCTCAATTGTGGAAAACACTTGTGAAATCCTTGGTTTATGCTCCTCTGCTACTGCTGGCGTGAACATCTGAGATGAGGATGCTTCTTCTTCCATATTTTGAATCAATGTATACAAAGACAAGGTTTCAAAAGAATGTTTAAACTACTGCATTCAGAGACAGATCTATAGAGAAAGACTGAGTTGAAGTGTAATTCGGATCTATTAGCTGAAATGTAGGAGAGGATGACTGCACAAAAACGATAGATTAGCTATTTTCCATAAACATAAAAAATGCAGTGAAGGGAAGCTTTCCCAAATTAACAACATAAACTAGATTACCAAGGTACTCGGATGGGAAGTGAGCTTACAAACCGTCGCTGCTGAGATGGGACGAAGATATGAAGCACGTAATTCGGATCTATGAGCTGAAGTGTAGCTAGCATAGACCTTGGAGAGGACGAGCATGAGGGAGAACGAAGTGCCGGAAATTCAACGGTTTTGAATCTGGTGTACGGAGCTCACCTCTGTTTCTCTCCAAGAAAACGACGAGCTGAAATTCTGATTCAAACTACATGGAGCTTCATGGGTTTTGAATTTGGTGTCTGTTGCAAAGAAAAAGAAAATATGGGGTGTACAGAAAGGGAGCTCACCTCTGTTTCCCTCCAAGAAGATGAGCAAAAATTTGGAAGAAAACGAGCAGAAATTGAAGCCGAAATTCCGTTAGTTTGAATCGGGTCCCGTCAGGCGCGTTTTGTAGAGAAGGCAACGACACCTTCTCTAGTCTTTCCCCTTTTTTTATAAGGCCTTAAAGAAATCTGACTCTGTCATTTTTTATAAGTTGTTTTACATAATTTAAGAGATATTTTATCATAAATTTTCTATATTACTCCTCAATCCTATTCTCTCTTCTTTCATCCTTTTTCCTTCCCAACACATCGTGAATGATGAAACAAAACAAAATACTCCAGTAAAATCAAAGTTGTATATTCTCAAAGCTCATTTAAAATCTTGGGGCCATTCGTTTAGACTAACTCTTCCTCGATAAGGAAAGCAAGCCGAGGTGGTCCCGTTCTTTGCCGGAGTCTTCTCTCTTTGCAAAACAATTTTTTTTTTTTTCAAAATCAAAGTTTCAAATGTTTTCCTCCGACGATCAATATGATCTTTTAGATTTCTTGTGAAAATGCATTTGGGTCCGGTAATGGGAGCCGAAGTCCGTGCACTTCGATGGAAGGCTTGATTTCTTTTAGTTTTTCTCCAGTAAAGGTAGAAATCGAAGCTGCTCAAAAGGGCCTAACATTTTTGAAAGATTTTCTTGTTGGATTGCGAAATGGTGTGCTTTGCCCAACTGTGCGTCGCCGATGGCCAAAGTTCTTATTTAGGAGGTGTGCTTTGATTTGAAGAGACGAAGATGAAAGGACCTTAAATTTTCTCAGACAACAAATAAATCTATCTTAAATTTTGTGTTAGTCAAAAGTATGGATGTAAACGAGTCGAGCTGAAAGTCGTGTTAAGTCGAATCCAAATCTATTAGGCTCGAGTTCAACTCGTTTATATTCTGTCAGATTCTTATCCGAACTCGGGCTCTCAAGAATATAAAGAATAAGGAAGGTTCGATACAGGCTTGTCTAAAGAAATTAAAAGATCAAATTAAAGCTCATTTAAACTCGATTCTTGATCAGATTCGTTTAAATTCGAGACTCGTTTAAGCTTTTTTTAAAAAATTATTTAACTTACATTTTATAAAAATAATATTTAAAATTCAAAATAGAATTTTACAATACATTTAAACTAATTAAATAGAGTTATACAATATATTCAAACTAATCAAATAGAGTATATAATACAATGAAATAGACAATGTACCATGATTAAAAAATCCATATTATTTATATCATCACAGTTCAAATGCTAACCGAAGAGAATTCATTTTGTCAAACATATATGTCATCACTTCGGGAGGAGAACATGATGGCTGCTTTGCCAAGTCTCTTGTCTTGAAGTTTGCACGAGACATCGGTAGCTCCAGAAATCCTAGAGGCCTCTCCCGCTTTTGAATAGTACAATGCTGTAGTGGTGAATCAACACCCGAGGACGAGGACTCATGCATGCCTGTACTTCCTTTCTCGCAACAAATTATTAATTAATCAATTAGTAACAATTAATTAATTATTATCAACTTAATCAAAACATAATATGCCAGGTGGAAATATATCAGTTTCTTATTACCCTATATAAACCCCTTGTTTAACAGGTCATATTTTCATCGAACAAACATTGCAGCTATTGTCAACATCCCATTTTCCATAATAAGCTAAGTTGAAAACTCCTCAAAAAAAAAAAGTGTGTATAGAAATTCCAAAAATGCAGCAATGTAGTTGAGAATAATAAGATTTTGACAATAGCTGAGAATAATGAGATTCCAGTTGAGCAATACAGTTGAGAATAATGAGATTCCAGTTGAGCAATACAGTTGAGAATAATGGGATTCCAAAAGTTCCAAAAATGCAGCAATACAGTTGAGAAAAATGCAGCAATACAGCAGTACCCAGATTTTGTTATTGTTTCTGGGCCTTGAGATTATCATCTCTAGTTACTCAGAATTGCAGATGGTAATACAGTTGCACTCAACACATACAGTAAACTAACTTGGACAACAGGGTCCTAGTTTGGCAGCCTTGTGGAGAATAATGAATCACCTAGAGATAAGGCTAGAGATATGAATCCAACAGGACAAGATGCTGCAGTGCCCTCTGCACTATCATATGGCTGCATCATCCGACTCACTTCAAATTCATATCCTTCTAACTCTCTATAAGCACAGTTATTACAACTATGATACCATCAATTCAGTTGATGGGATATAGAGAATTTGCATTTACTCAGTGTGCCATATAGAGTAGAGACCTCTGGTGTGCTCGACATTGACAGACCTAAAGAAGAAATAAAGTTAAATACAAGCGTTAACTAAAATTACGAAGATTGACCATTTAATTAAATGACCAATAAAATATATAAATGTCAATACCAACACAACCTTAGGCTAAAGGAATTTCCTGTAACATAATGTAATATATTATAAAGCATAAAGAAAAGGAAAAAGAACCAAGACATGGAATGAATTTGGAAAAGGACTAAATAGGAGAAAGGATTGTGACTATAAAATCACTACTACTACCACCTGCAGAATAAGTAATTTAGAATTGTTCAGAACTTAAGTAGCAAACTTATACTTGTAATAGGTAGATTGAACACAGTAATGATAAATAGTTTTCTTTTCATTTATAAAGATAAGGAAGACATCCATGGAAAACTTCTCTTGTCTTTTGAAGTAGAGATGAGATAAGATTTTCATGTTTTTGAAAGAAGAAAAAGATCATCCATCATGAAATGCTACTACAAATTTAAACTGAGAAATTAAGGGCCTGCCATTAAGATATGAAGAAATTAACTGCCTGCCATAAAGATATAAAGATATGAAGAAATTAAGGGCCAGCCAAATCTTTATGACATCCTTCATTTTAATGTGCCTGCCATAAAGATATGAAGAAAAGCCCCAAACCCATATCGGCAAATCCCGAACAGCTTCAGACTCCATATGGGCAAATCCCTGATCACAGGCCATCCCGATCGAAGACTAGTACAGTGGTTGCCAACTCCATTTCCAACTTATACTTAAGATTATGAAGCCTCTGTATCTTGAAGCAACTATTTTTAAAAAGAGGACAAATGACAAATGAACTAACAGGCAGCACAACAATCGGCAGCGGCAAGATGATGGGTTGGGTTCCCGCGGCGGCAAGACAGACAGGCGACGAGAGAACAGTCGGCGGCGGCACTAGGAAATAGGAAGGAAGAGCCGAAGGAATTTAGGGTAAAATGAAGGGAGAGAACGGAGGGGACTAAGTGAAATGGAATTTAGGGTAAAATGAAATTTAAATAAAGTATATTTAAATAATAATTTATATAATAAAAATATTATATTATATAATATATAAATAAATTATTATTATTATATATTAAAAAATTTTTAGATTTGCAAATCTAAATAAACGAACATATATGGGTTCGGTTAGACTCATTTAATAAGATATTTGAATTTGAGCTGAGCCCAAATTCGTTGAAAACAAGCCGAATTTGAGTTTTTATCGAATCGAACTCGAATCGTTCCCGAATAGTTTCGTCTCATTTACATCCTTAATCAAAAGGGTATTTTAGAGAAATTTTTTTTATCTTAATCTTTATAAAAAGACTGCAAATGTCTTATAAATAGAGACGAAGGGAGTATTAATTTTCTAGTAAATGGAAATTTGCGAAGGACCATCATACTAACTGGGGGCCAAAAAATTATGCTGTACATTTTGTCCCGCTAATACTATAATGAATGTAGCATTCAACTCCAATCCAAAAATCAATGAAAAATCAAAACATAAGTCAAATATAATAATGACTTAATAACCATTTCTCACCCAATAATTAAGAATTCATCAACTCTCTTTAATGCAACAGGTCTTTTAATTGTGATCTGGAAACAGTATATATGCTTTCAAGTCTTGTTGATCATAGGATTTGCAGGATTTCAATGACAAAAGAGCTAAATGAGTTAAAGATTGAGATGCTGACCATCCCACAATAGCACTAGTGGATTTACAGGAACACACCAATCAGGTACTTGTTCATGCAGATCAAGAAACAAGTTTTAACTTGATATATACTGTTGTTTTCTAATTTGATTTCAAGAATGTATCTCTAATAGCTTCGAGTTCTATCAGAGCAAGAGCTATGTCCATTCTTTCTCTCGGTAAATGAGATGAACATTTTACCCCAACTCGAAAAACTGAAGCCAAGCATTCCTCAACTTTATTGATGGTATGTCTTCCAGACTCCTCTGCTATAAGTGGAGGGTCCGAAATTCTCATCACTTGGTCAGGGATGGACATCTTTACATGGTTATGAAGGTTGAAGTCGTCCCCGAACATACTATCTGTAGGCCTTTTTCCAGTGAAGATCTCAAGTAACAAGATTCCATAGCTGTACACATCCACAAGAGTTGACACTCTTCCCCCCATTCCACATTCTGCATTCATAAAAGGAAGTAAAGATTAAAGAAAAGATGGATGAAATATTGCACAAGGATTCTTTGCTAGGAATTTGTATATACTCACCTAAAGCAACATATCCAATTGTTCCAACGATTCCTGCTTCACTTGGGAGGATTCTTATATTTGCGGATTCATGAATAGGATGCAAAAGAGACCTTGCAGTCCCAAAGTCGCCCAAATGAGCACAAAGTTCATCATCAAGAAGTATGTTGCTTGGTTTTATATCGCGATGAATAAATGGAATTTCACAGCCATGGTGAAGGTAATCTATTGCTGAGGCGACATCAATGGCAATATTTAACCTCTGATTCAGATCTAAGTTCCTTGGCTGCTGTAAGATCGTTGGGATTTGATGTAATAAATTCTCCAGACTCCCATTAGGAATTAACTCATAAACCAAGGCTTTGAATTCGTTGCCTTCGAAATCTATTCCGGAGCATAAAGTAATTAGTTTGGCTAGGTTTCGATGGCGAATGTTTTTAAGTGCTTCACATTCAGCCAAAAAACATTTTCTAGCTCCCCTGTGCTGAAGGTTGATGACCTTCACAGCAATCGATTTTTCACTGCCGTCACGGTTAAGAATGCCCCTGTAGACTGAACTGTATCGTCCCCTAGCAATTAAATTCCTTGGAGAAAAGACCTCAGTAGCTCGACAAAGCTCAAGGTAAGAAATTTTAGGAAAGTAATCTCCTATAAGATATTCTGAAGATGCCTCCTCTACTCTTGGATTTCTTGAACTACTTCTCCAAAATCGGAAAATAAGAATGTAGGTCGTCAGCACAAGTATAAAAGAACCAATAACTAAGAGGTCAAACAAGGGAGAAAATATAATCATTGGCTTTCGACATTCAGGCAAGTTCAGTGACTTCATACCTCCACATAACTTCTCGTTTCCTTCGATTGAGAATGCTGTAGAGTTTGTAAAGAGGCCTTCATTTGGCAATTCCCCTTCCAAGTTATTGAATGAAAGATCCAGATATTGTATATAAACAAATGTTGCGAAACCTCCAGGAATCAGTCCGGAAAGATAATTGTTGGAAACATCCAGGAATTTAATATTCCTCAATCTTTCAAATGATTGTGGCATGGAACCACGGAAACTGTTAAACTGCAGACTGAGGATCTCAACTCCACTAGTAACACCAAATTCGTAAGGTAGTTCCCCATTCAAAGCTGAGGACAACGAGTGAACTAAGGCCTGGAAGTTTGTAAGGTATTTCACCAATAAGCCTATTTTTTGAAAGGTCCAACTTTTGTAACAATTTGCAGTTGCTCAAAGAAATAGGTAGGTCTCCTTCTAGCCTGTTTTCTTGCATTTCAAGAATGCTTAGCAGACGAATGTTTCCAATCGAAGAAGGGATTTCCCCAGAAAAATAGTTTCTTGACAGATACAGTCCCTGCAGTTGCTTGAGCTGATCAATTGAGTCTGGGATGCCTCCAAAAAGTTGATTCCCATCTAACCTTAGGGAAATGAGTTCCTTGGAAAGATTCACTATTGAACTGGGTAAAACATCCTTGTGATTATTGTCATTCAAGTGCAAAATACTGAGTTTGGTGCAATTGGTCAAGTCGGTGAGAAAGTTTGCCAAAGAACTTTCATTACTTCCAACCGGATTGCCAGAAAAGTCTAACCTTCTCAACAGTTTAAGATGTGCCATGTTTACAGGCAGAGGCCCAGAAAATGAATTCAAACCAATGTCTAAAAATTGTAGGGATGAAGCATTTGTTATGGATTTAGGAATAGGCCCGGAGAATTGGTTTTCTCCAACATAAAAAGTTTCAAGTTTTGGGAAGTGCAGGCCTAAATCCCCTGGAAACGAACCATTCAACTGATCGGAAGTAAGAATAAAAAGCTTAATTGAGGAGATATTGAAAAGTAGTAGAGGTAATTCACCAGACAATTCATTAGAAGCCAATGAAAGAGACTCAAGATTTGAGAGTAGGCCAATTTCTGGCGGAATTGTACCATAGAAGTGATTATTCCCAAGGCTGAGATTCTTGAGGAGGGTCAGGTTTCCGATGTAAGGAGACAGAGTACCATGAAGTGTTAAGCCCGAGAGGTCTAAGGCTATCACTCTTTGATTTGTGCCATTGCAAGTGACTCCTTTCCAGTGGCAGAAATGAATAGAATCTCTCCAGTGATCTACTAAAAGGGTCACTCTGAATTTGATGTTTTATGGAAATCAAAGCCTGCAGGTCTCTTTCGGTAGTAGAATTGAATACATTGCTAGCAGCTGCAAAAGCTGACACCAATTCTAAAGGGTTGACGGAAAATAATAATATTACAATTGGAAAAGAGAAAAACATGATGTTGAACTTCCAGTGGCAGCTGTTTTCTGGGTTTGCCAGATAATTGAAGATGGAATTAAATGTACTCCAACCATATAGTGCCATCAATCTCACTGTCAATTTTATGGTCAAGTCTTCCGATCATTTATTGCACGCTACCAAATTGATGAAACTGCATCTCACGAGTAAATCCTCGTTCGAGGAAAGTTCCCGTTCTTTTTTTTTTTTTTTTTTTTTTAAGTCCTTTATCTTTTTTATTTAAACTAATTAAAATCCTTAGTCACTTTTTTGTTGAAAAGCTAGGTATTGATCTTTTTACGGATGGTCAACAAAGTCCTTCTTATATGAAAAATAAATTTTTAGGTTAGATAATACACCAAATATTAATTTTGATCAAATAAAATAGGGGTATGAAAGTCATTTTACCATTCCTTTTCCTTCTTTTTTTTTATAAAAAAAATAAATTGAATGAGAAGAAAAAAAAAATCCCTAAAAAATAGTTGAAGTTCCAAATCGATTGTCATTATGTTGTGCAGGGGAAGGAAAGTGATCAGTGAAATGATATCCCTATCCCTAACTTATTTGACGAAAAGGAATATCTAATATAATACTCGTAAAATTTATGAGCCTAATTGTTATATTTGGATTTAAGCGTGAACTTCGGTTATATTTTAAAAATATTAAGGACTTCGTAATAAATTTGATTTCTTTTTTCGTTATATATATGATTAGATTTTAAACAATAGGTTATATGACCATTTCTCCTTTACCCCGTTTCTTATTCTCCCTACCCTAGCCAAGGAGGATTCTTCCGAACTGAGATTGGGTATCGTAACCGCTTTATATAATCTAAGGTTTGTCTATTCCTAATCTTTTAGTTCTTAAGTTTTAATTTCCAAGTTAAAGATTTGAATTTTAGAATTTGGGATTTTTATTGGGTTGTTTTATTAAATTATAGAATTTGCTAAATCAAACTTCCGTGTACGTTCAAAGTTCCAATCTTTTCGAAATTGCATTAAAAAGAAAAGACGTTTCTTTCCAATTCGTTTTCGGATTTCGAGGTGTTAATGCGACTACTACGGCCGGATGACTTTTCTCCCTTTCCTATTATTATTATTTTCCTATATTAGTTTGATATTACAATTTCTTAGAGGGATAGGGTTTGGATTAAGGTTTTTGAAAGATTTACAGAATTTGGATTAACTTGAAATTTTGTTTTGTTTAAATTTTGATTATTCTTGAAATTTTGAGATTGAAGGTAAGTGATTTTTATACTATCACAATTTTATAAAACTTCTTTCTCTATACGTTTTTTGATAAATGATTTCGTATTATTATGAAAGGAATAATTTTTTTGATGTAATATGCATTTGTTTGCATGAGCGGTATGATTCTATGTACACGCTAGTTCTCAAATATACCTACTATCGGTGAGTAGACAAGTCATGTAAGTAAGTTTTTATGACTCACTTGAAAAGAAACAAGTAAGTTTTTATGACAAGTCTAATTGGGAAAAATTTGGAGTGGATATCCAGTACTGGTTCTAGCATTGAAGAGTTTGAGTATATGTATATATATGTACCCAAACAAGCATGTGTTACAATAGTTTTTATGTATTTATGCAAGTTTATGAAATGTATTTTCTTCGTTTGATTATTTTGCCTATAGTCTCTCGCTATTGAAAAGATTATGCATGTGAATGTGTAAATGATTTTTTATAAGTCTTTATAAAAACATAATTGTTTTTCACCTAAAATAGGATTGAAATTATTTATTGAACCTGTGTACGCTCACATCAACTTTTTCCTCTTTTCTATTCTTTTTGTAGGTGAAAAGTTTTATTTTGGATTGGATTAGAGAGATGACTGAAAATTTGTAGTTGATTCAGTTGTAAGTTATTATTGGAATCGTATTTAGTTTTGGAGACTTTTATAAATCTTAATTTTTTGGATTGAGGATTATCACTTTGAATAAGAGATGTATTTTTTAATTAAAATTTTCTTTGATGCATAGTTAAGAATCATATAACATTGCATGGATTAGTCTAATGCGTATGCCAAAGTGGTATCAGAGCTCTAGGTTTTTTATCACAGGACTGTGTAAGATGGATTATTAGGTTATTGATCATTGAGTTTGGTAAATTTAGATCATTGATTATTGGATTGAATAAGTTTAGGATAGTGATCATTGAATTAGGATATGGAATTAATATGTAGAATTAAGGATTAAATCATAGAGAATTATAATGGATGAGTAGAGGTGGATTAAAGACGGATTTGTGTGCACTTTTTTATCTCTTCGTATTTTGACTTAATTGTAATATTTTAAAATATTTTTGTTATTCTATCAAAATACTACTTTTCTATTCTAAGAATTCTGTTACCTGAATTAATTTTTCATTTTTCCATTCTTTTGAAGTATTAGCTTGAATTTTATTGTGTATATATTTACTTTAGTTTCTTTTGAAGTATATATTTCCTTTAAATATAATTTAATATATGTTTTCGATAATCAAGTGACTTTACAACTTTTATTTATGGAGGAAACTTTGCCCCCCCAAAACATTGTTGATGTTGACTATACCTGGAGAGGGAAGGTAGACTTGGGAACAACCTTTTCACTTGAAAGAGAGTGATCCATCTTCCATACCATGTGGACCCGGGAATTACTTCATTTAATTTATGGGATGTTTTCATTTTTATCCAAATTAAAACAGTAATTTCTTATTTATCCAATTTTTCACAACATTTCACAATTACTCATATCTAAAACTAACTTT
>JAOXNR010000159.1:0-11496 GCA_028571225.1 Parsonsia alboflavescens | reverse complement strand
TCATCCCCGATTGTGCAGAAACTTCTCCTGTAGCCTCTTGGACCTACGTGGGCCCTCCTGAACCAGCTCTGCGTCAGTCAATTCCCCAAATATCAGAAGGAGCTAATGCATTGATAGATTGATACCTCGTTGGGGTTACAAGTGACTTGTTTCCATGCATTTGGCAGCTTATACATCTCTGAATGATTCTCTCAATATCTGATACAATGTAAGGCCAACTATTTTAGTTCCTATATGTCATCCACATATTTCACTGTGTACCTCGTCAACGGCATACTCTCTTTCAGCCTTGCTCAAACATTTCAGTAATGGCCAAGTGTATGAGCTCCTATGTACCTCATCATCACCTATCATGACATAGCAAGATGCCCATTTCCTGATTTGAAAAGCTTTTCTTGGATCTTCTAGGAGCTCACCATCTTTGAGGAATTTGTAGAGTGGATATCTCCAGTATGATTGGTCCTCTATGACCAAACTCTCCTCTTGATTTATGCTTGGAGAATGTTGTTGTTCAGCCGGGAGCTCAGCTTTAGTTCCAACAAAATCCTGGTAGACCTTGGATAGTGTGTCTAGTTCTGTATTTTGCTGTCTAGGAATTTGTTCAACAAGGAAGTCTTTAAGTTTTGATGTTATATCTGTTACTTAGTTGATATATTTCATCATATTTTCTTCCTTAGTCTCGTACGTTCTAGTGACTTGGCTGGCTATGACTTGTGCATTAGTTTTTGCGTGCAATTTTTGCATTTTTAAAGTTGGTATGCATCTTAGACCTGCTAAAAGAGCTTCATACTTGGAATCATTATTTGAGATTGGTAAGTTATATTTCGCAGAGTAAGGGATGCTGACTCCCTTAGGGCTAATCAATATTAGTCTCACGAGTTTCAGCGAGCTCCAATGGAACTCTTGTACACTCTTCCTCGAAGTCTAAGAGTGCTTGGGCCCTGGTGGCCTTTCTTGGCTCAAAATCAATTTGGTACCTTGAGAGCTCAAGTGACCACTTCATCGTACTACTTGATGGCTCACGCTTTGCCAATGCGTGCTTTAATGGTAAATTGGTCACTACTATGATCGGGTAAGCTTCAAAGTAGGTGTTAAGTTTCCTTGACTTAATAACAATGAGGTACAGAAATTTTTTGAGGTCTAGGTATGTAACTTCTGGACCTTGTAGTAAATGACTTACATAGTAAACTGGGAATTGTTAACCTAACCTTTCTACTAGGAGTAGTGAGCTAAAGGCTTTCTTGGTTACAATGAGGTATAGTAGAAATTCTTCTCTAGGTCTCGGAGAAATGAGTTGTGGGGGGTTTCCTAAGAACTCTTTCACAATCAAAAAGGCAGTTTGACAGTCTTCTGACCACTGAAATCCATTTGGTTTCTTTAGAGCTTTGTAGAACAACCCTCCTTTGTCAGCCATTTTGTTGATGAAATGACTCAGTGATGCCATCTTCCCGATTAAGCTTCGAACCTCTTTGATGTTCCAGGGAGGTTCCATGTCTAGAAGAGCTTTTATTTTGCCAGGATTTGCATCAATACCTCCTTTTGATATCATGAAGCCCCAAAACTTACTTGTTGAGACTAAGAAAGTGCATTTCTCAGGGTTCAATTTCAAGTGTGCGGCTTTCAGTATTTAGAAGGTCTCTCTTATATCTTCGATGAAGTCATCTAATGTCTTAAATTTCATAACTATATTGTCCATGCAGACCTCTATATTTCTTCCCAATTGTTTCTTGAAGACGTTATCCATAGCTCGCTGGAATTCCGCCCCTCCATTTTTCAGACCAAAGGGCATTTTGGTGTAACAGTAGGTACCGACCTCAATGATGAATGAGGTTTCTTCCATGTCGTCCAATGCCATTGGGATCTGATGGTATCCCTTGTATGCATACAAAAAACAGAGCCATTGAT
The DNA here is from genome assembly GCA_028571225.1 of Parsonsia alboflavescens. NCBI lineage: Eukaryota > Viridiplantae > Streptophyta > Magnoliopsida > Gentianales > Apocynaceae > Parsonsia > Parsonsia alboflavescens. Next base: position 9,591 of record JAOXNR010000159.1, on the reverse strand, counting down.
ATCCAACTGTTGAATCGACCATCTGATCAATGCTCGGGAGTGGGTGAGAATCCTTCTGGTAGTATTTGTTAAGTGTAGTGAAATCTACACATATCATTCGGGTCCCCTCCTTTTTTGGCACGACTACCGGATTGGCTCACCATTGGAGGTACAGTACCTCTTTGAGGATTCCAGCACCGAGAAGAGCTTGAACTTCTGGAGCTATGACTTTATCCCTTTCTGGAGCAAAGATTCTTTTCTTTGGCTTGATTGGCTTTGAGACCAAACTTGTGTTATGATATTTCTCTGTCAATAAATTTGAGCTCCATAGGTTGCCAAGCAACAATGATGTGATTTCTTTGAAATGGGTTTCATTAAAAGCACACCAACTTGAAAAATTGTCCCAAGACTCACTTAGAGGTTCAACTTAGTATAGTGCCCTATGATGATTTTCAATCATCAACCATTATCTTGATGTTGGTAGATAAATCAACACCCTAACCAAAGATATGAAAAGTCCCAGAGTAGTTAAACCATGAACCCTAAGAGAGTTCAAGGAAGAATACTTGAAAAGAACAAGTTTGATCCAAAAAGGATTCTTGATTTCAAATCAAAAGTTGTTTGTAGGTTGATTGTATAACAGACAAGATGAGGAGACTGTATAGTTTGAAAACCCTAAATTAACCTAATGATACGTTCTAGGAGTGTATGTACTTCACTACCCTTAATACAAGCTTCAAATTAGAAAAGGAATGGAAGAAAAAGGATGAAAATCGGACATTGTCACGTTGGCTGAGAAAGCATCCCACGCTAGCTTTAGAGCCTGATCGCCACTGGAATGTAGACAATTTTCACTTCTATCTAGCGCCGGACAAGCCACCTTACAGCTACCACTCACACTAAATGTGGCTACATTTTTGGCTTGTTTTCTTTGCCTTTTTTGGTTCTTTCTTCTTGGCTTGTCATGGCTTGATTTTTGGTGTTCCATAGTGTGTTTTTCAATCCATCTTCACTCCTTTTTAAACTTATACTTGAAGTATAAATCTCTTTAAGCGAATCTCCATGCATTTGAAAGAACACCTACAAAGGGACCCTCCAGTTCTTCCATTCTTGAAGTGCAAAATGCATATAAGCATGTTTTCTTCCATGAACTTCATCTTCAATGCACTTTTGATGGTTTCCATGATAGCTCCACCAATGCTCTGATTGCTGCATGATCCCTATCATTCCCTCTCACCTCAAGAGGATTTGTCCTTGAATCTCGAAGTCCTACATAGAGAAGAGAATTGTCACTATCATGGATTAAAAGTTGAATATGAATCTCTCAAGAACTAGGCATTGATCATCCTTCTTTGGGAAAATTTCATGAAGATGCCTTACTCTTTGTTCCTTAAAAGGTTGAGGCCATTCTATAGTAGAAATGATCCTCCTTCCACCTAGAATGCACTCATGAACAAGAGCCATATAGCCAAGCACAAGTATCTAATTCAGGCACCAAGAAAACAACGATTTTCATTGAAAATATAAACTAAAAGTCCAAAAGGTTTATGGCCCCATAAGGCATTATATAATTGATTTCCAAATCTCCCATTCAAGCATAATAAACACGAGATACTCCCCCTTAGCATAGTTTATATATGCCCTCCATCAAAAACATCAAACATATGAGTGAAATGAATAAGATAATAACCTCCACAAATGCAAGAATTCATAAAACCATCAAGACGAACATCATTATGCTCTTCTAAAAATAGGGAATATCTCCAAAATTCCCAAAATCTCAACATATCTCTATTCTTGGCACAAAACTCAAACCATAACATCATGTAGTTCCATGAATCATACCAAATAGAGATTAAGTACATAGCAAACTAATTGATTTCATTCTCATAAAGTTCAACTTCATTAAAGCTCAACTTCTCATTATAAATAATCTTTTCACACGATATACACAAGAATGCTCCAATAATTATAGGCTTCTTTTACATATTTAATCCTAAGAAATGCTTTTTAAACAAGAAATTGAAGGTTCTAAGACTTACATATCTCCAATTGAACTACATGATTCTCAAGATTCAACAACTCAAAGACATCATGCTTGGAACAATCAAGAATGCATAAGATACCAATTCTAAGCATATTACCATTAACATCATAAGCTTTGAATCAAAAAAAATTAAAAGAATATAGAATCCAAATATTCATGTTGTTATATAATTCATGAAACTTCAAAATTTCAACTAAAGTCAAACTCTTAACATGACATGCTTCATCATCCTCCAACAGGCAATTATCTTCAATAAGCTTGAATTTTCTTCTCATATGAATCACAATGGAGTGTATCCTAAACAAGAATTTAGATTCAACAATGAGGATGCACACTAGACCCCAAAGATATAAATTGTTGCCAAGAAGTATAACATCAAAGATACACAATACTTGATCATCTAAAACAAACATTGAAATTTCATTCATGTATGTCCCAAAGACATACTTCAAAAGGAAGTTCAAGAAATTCCATTAAAAAGAATACATCTTCAAGGTGTTTCTATGAAACAAAATAGCCTACAAGTCATATACAGAATTCATAGGCATAAGCAAAGCTTTTTTCCAATCAAAGAATTAATATGCTCATAGAATTCAAAATATGTAACTTGTTTGGAGACATTAAGCACATAATCACAACCATGCCCATCCACAAATGATTCCCTAAAGAGTTTAAGATCTAGAATTTCATTCAAAAAGTTTTTAGAGATATACAACTTACTTCCACCTACATGAATCTCATTTCTAGAACCACATTAAATCAAATATCTATCATCATTTTCTTGCACACATGACTCCTTAACAACTTCAAAATCCATAAAAGCTACCACAAGACTCAAAGAAGTATAAGACATGCTTTATCTAAACAAGGAATCATTATGCCCAAAAATTTCAACAATGGCATCTTGCTTATGAACATCATAAGAATTTCCACAATCATACTTAATCATACAAAACATATTTTCATTCTCAAAGTTCAACAATTTATCACCAAGTGTAGAGGTAAGAGTGTATCCCTTTAACATCTCACTCATTACCATGTTTTCCTTGCCTTCAGTCAACTTGATTAGGCTTTCAAAGTCCAGCATCCTAGACAAGCAAACACTAGAAAAAGAATGATCAATGTCAGAAGTAGGAATAAAAATATCTTTGTACCTCTCCAAAGCACTCTCATCCTCTCCTTTTTGTGCAAATGAGGTCTCTTTTTCGTCTCTCCTCTCCTTTCTTTCAATTTCACTCTTTTCTTTTCTCTAAATCTCATAGTTTTCCTCAAGCTCAGTCTCATTTTCTTTTTCTTCCTTCACTTCACATGAGATCTCTTGGACTTTCTCATTTCCAACAATTTCTTGAAGAGCCATTGCACCTTTATCTTCATTGGTAATTGAGGTATTTTCATTTTTGATCACCAAGCTCTCCCATGTTGGGCATTGTGAAATACCATGTCCATGTTCATTGCATCTTGGGATCTTCACTTCTAGGAAGTTGTGCTAGTGTCTTTCTCCATTCTCCATGAGTCACCTTCACTTCTTACATTTGAGGTTTAGGCTCCTCTTCTCTTGGCCTTGCACTTTGCAGTTTCATTGATGAAGAGATAACATGATATGAGGTCTCATAAGATCCCCCATATGAGCCCCTTCCATTGGACACTTGTCTTTCATCCTCCCTTTTTGGTGGTCGTTCATTCCTCATATGTCTTTTATGCCAATGGTTCACCATGTTCATTGTAGTAAGAATAAGAGTCTTCATCCCTTCTTTTCCCCCTTGAGCTTCGTTTCACTTCATGGTCACAATAGCCTTCATCAATATCCTCTATTAGTTCATTTCTTCTTCTTGGTTGACTTCCTTGCTATTGTCTTCTATCAACTCGTTGATATGGCACATCCTCTTTAGAAGAACTAGGCTGATATTCATCTCCCCATCCTCCTTGTTGCACTTGTTTTCTAGGAGTTGTATATTAGAGCTCATCTACCTTTCTTGGGAATCTTTCAACTCTTGAGTTGAACTCCTTTCTTATTTCATTCATGTTGTTTGAGAGTTCACTTGTCATTTGCTCCATTCATTCCCAGATGGTGCATAGAAATGCAATGTTATCTTCCATATTTGATGCTTGTGAAGATGGCTTAACAAGGGAATATTGAACCTGATTTGTCAGTTGTGCATCACACCTTCTGTTGGCTCTTTCTCGCTCTATTGAACTCAGCCACTTATGCCTTTTACCACTCTACTCTCTTCAATTTCTTAGTCAAATCAATTAGGCACTACAAACACTTCAAGCAAAGATGCCAAGTAATACACATAACTCAATTCAATTAGTCAACAAAAGATCAATGATCAAGAACGTAAGAGATAGAATTTCAAAGATTAGGTCAATGTACGATGAAAACAATTGATCAAATTCTTGGGGTTCAAAGAAAATTTCATAGATGCATTTTATCAAACACCTAGAGGGCAATGAAAATGTCATCCAATTTGTCAATGAATTCAACAAACCCAATTCCCTTGATTTCAAATTCGATAGATAATAGGCAATTCAATCACAATAGAAATTCAATTCAACTTCAACCTAATCAATTTCAATAGGATTCAATAAGAAATCTCGCAATAGCATTCAACTTTGGCACTTTCTTTCTTTCTCTTTGTGCAAGAATTTTTTTTTTTTTGCTCTTCTCTTCTTCTTCTTCTTCTTCTTCTTCTTTCGTTTGTAGAGATAGATGAACAAACTTAACAAATAGAATTTAGCCCTAGGTTTTGGTCTTAGGCTCAATTTCAACAAACATAAAGGATCACAAGAAGATACTAGGATAAATGTAGAGGAAACAAATCACTAGAAAAACATATATAAGATCACAGATTTGAAGAAATCAAAAATGACCTTAAACACATAAAAAAAGAAAGCAAATAAAGATAGGCAAACCTCAAGATCAAGAACCTAGGCTCTGATACCAAAAAGAACAAGTGATGAAAAGCCCAAGAGGAGTTCAACCAAGAACCCTAAGAGAGTTAAAGGAAGAACACTCAAAAAGATCAAGTTTGATCAAAAAAAGGTCTTTATTTCAAATGAAAGTTGATTGTGTGAAAGACAAGATGAGGAGTATATATTGTTTTGAAACCCTAAATTAACCTAATGATTCATTCCAGGGGTGTATGTACTTAACTACCATTAATACCAGCTTCAAATTACAAAAGGAATGGAAGAAAAAAGATGAAAATCGGACATTGTCAGGCTGGCTGAGGAAGCATCTAGCAACGGATCACCATTGCAATCAAGTCCAATTTTCACTTCTGTCCAATGCTGGACAGGCCAGCGGATAGCATGCCTAACAGCTACTGCTCACACTCCATTTAGCTCTATTTTTGGCTTGTTTTCTTGTCCTTTTTTGGTTCTTTCTTCTTGGCTTGTCATGGCTTAATTTTGGGTGTTCCATAGTGTGCTTTTCAAGCCATATTCACTTCTTTTGAAACCTATGCTTGAAGTATAAATCTCTGTAAGCAAATCTCCATGCATTTGTAAGAACACCTACAAAAGGACCTGCAAGTTCTTCCATTCTTGAAGTGCAAGTGCATATTTCCCTCCATGAATTTCATCTTCAATGCACCCTTCCTTCGATGGCTGCCATGATAACTCCACCAATGCTAAGATAGCTCCTTGATCCCTATCACAAAGACATTTTGGTATTCTTAACGAGTGTCAACTAGCTTTATCCATTTCACAGGGAATTCAGGTGCAGGAAAACTTTTTCTAATTTGCTAGCTGCTTGGATTCTTCAATTTTCATCATCTAAAGGTAGGTCAATAAATAGAAATTTGAGGTCGCTTTTGATGTTTTCGCATCACGTTCAGTGAGGTAGCATTTTGAAGCTACCTTTCTATCTACTTCCAAGATAATCCAAGTATCCCCGACCTGAATTCTCATGCAGCAGTTCAGTAGAGAAATTTCAGCTTTCAAGTCCATGGCTCCTTTCCTTCCTAGAATTGCATTGTAGGACCCTGATGCATCAACCACTAGCCGATCCATGATCTTTGTAACTCCTTTACTGTTTACATAAACCGCAGTAGGTAATCGTAAAATCCCCTCAGCATAGCTCGTACTTCCATTGAAGTAAGTTAGAGATGTGTCTGACCTCAGTGGTGAGCTCCTGTCAATTCGCATTTAGTCAAATACCTTCTTATATAAGACATTCATGGCACTTCTAGTGTCCAACAGAATTTTATGAACAAAAAATTCTCCTATCTAGATGGATACCTTGAGGGGGTTTACAATTACTCTATGTGCTCGCTTAGACCTCCTCTCAATTTCATTAATCTCTCTAATTGGAGGTCAATGATTAGTTGTTGCAGGTGCTGGATTGATAGGACCTATAATTTTGTCCAAAAACTCGTGGAAGTGACCTTATATTATTAGCCTCTCTATGTCTCACTTAAGATCAAAGCAATCCTCCATAAGATGGTCATGGTCCTTGTGGTAATGAAAAAACTTCATCATATCTCTCTTGTCCATCGACGTCTTGAGAGGTCTTAGTGGTCTCAAGAGACCTTTCTTTTCCATGTCAACCAAAATTTCTGCTCACAAGGTTGTCAAGGGGGTGGTCATTAAGTCAGGAATTGTGTTCCTTTACTTGTCTAAAGGTCCTCCCTTTGAATGAGAGTCTTTTCTATCTCACTTGGATATTTGAGGAATCTTAGGTCATCCTTTAGATTCCTTCTCTATGGTTGAAGTGAAACATGGAATATTCTTCTAAACTATAGTCTCTTCTACCTTGATCAGCTTTTCTAGGAGTGTTTGTAACTCCTTCACGGTCTTTACTAGTTCTTCTGTCAATTTGAGGGCCACATACCTTCGTTGTAATCCCTACTTGAAAGCAGTGATGTAAGCTACATCGTTCTTTTGCTTAATCTCAATTGCTTCATCATTAGAGTTTGTTTCTTTCCTTGGATTAACATAGCCCCAATCCCTGCCCCCAGTGCATCATACTCAATTTCAAACACCTTTGAAAAATTAGGTAAAGATAAGATAGGAACACTATCAAGTTTGGCTTTAAGCAATTGAAATGCACTCTCTTGCTTTCTTTCGCACCTAAACTTCACTTTAGACTTGATAATTTCGGTTAAGGATGTTGCAATGGTACTAAAATTGGGCACAAACCTCCCATAAAATGAGGCAAGACCATGAACACGTCTTACCTCAATTCCATTCATAGGTGTTGGCCAATCTTTGATGGCCCTTACCTTTTCTTCATCAACATGAATGCCATTAGATGACACAATATGACCAAGAAAAGTAACTTGAGGCAAACAAAATGTGCATTCCTTTAGATTAGCATAAAGTAATTCACTTCTAAGGATGTTAAAGATAACTCTCAAGTGACTAACTTGCTCATGTATATCCCTACTATAAATCAAGATGTCATCAAGGTATACCACCACAAATTTACCTATGCAATCTCTAAGAACACAATTCATTTATCTCATGAAAGTGCTGGGTACATTTGTGAGACCAAAAGGCATAATAGGCCACTTATACAAGCCATGTTTGGTATTAAAAGTAGTTTTCCACTCATCCCCTTCTTTCATACGAATTTGGTAAGAGCCACCTTTCAAGTGAATCTTAGAAAAAAATACACTAAAACTTAATTCATCAAAAAAATAATCTAATCTAGGGATAGGAAAGCCATACTTTACCGCGATTTTGTTGATTGAATGACAACAACGCAAATTCTCCAATTTCCATCTTTCTGAGGCACAAAGAGGATGGGGTACCATAGAAGGGCTTATGCTCTCAATCACATAACCTTTGGAAAGAAGCTGCTCCAATTGTCTTTGTAGCTCCTTGGTCTCCTCCGAATTAGTTCCATAGGCAGTCTTGTTTGGTAATGGTGTTTTTCGGTATCAAGTCTATTTGATGTTCAATCCCTCTTAATGGTGGCAATGCTTGAGGGAGCTCTTCCGGAAACACATCCTTAAATTCCTTCAAAAGAGAACAAACATCACTAGGAAGAGAAGAGTTAGTTTCAAAAGAAGTAGAATGCAAAGAATGTTTGTACATAAGTAAGACTAATGGCTTGAAGCTCAAATATGCACTCTTGAACTCTCTTTCTATTGCATAAAAACTCATTTTCTTTCCACTCTTCTTTTTTTCTTCACTCTTGTTCTTTTCACTCTCATTTTGTCTCTCTCTTTCTTTCTTCCTTCCCTCTTTCTCATTTCTTCCCTTCTCATTCTCTGTTGTTTTTCCATCATTTTCACTATTATCTTTCTCCTTATAGAATTCTTTTGTCTTCTCAAGGATTTTTCTTTAGGTCCATATAGGCTTCATAAGGCTTCAAGGGACTCAAGTGTATCTTTCTTCCATCAAACTCCAAGGTATGTTTGTTCTTGTGGACATCATAAATCAGCTTCCTATCATATTTCCATGGCCTCCCAAGTAACAAGTATAGCTTGCATAGGCATTGCATCACATAGTACCTCATCTTGATACTTGCCTATAGAGAGTGAGATGCTTACTTGCTTGCCAACCTTGACTTCACCACTATCATTTAGCCATTGAAGCTTGTATGGCTTTGGATGGTCTAAGCAAGGTAACATCATCTTCTCAACGAAGTAGGCACTTGCAACATTCACACAACTTCCACTATCCACAATGACACTACACCAATGTCCTTGTATCAAGCACCATGAATGGAATAAGTTCTCCCTTTGCAAGTCCTCTTCTTCACTTGCTTAGGTACCAAGTACTTTCCTAATCATGTACATTTGTTCACAATCACCTTCATTAGGATTCAATTCATCATCATGCCTTTCTTTTTCAACCACAACCCCTTCTTCTTCATCCTCACTAGCCGATTCCACCATGTCTCTATTGTTCAAGATGATGTTTCTCTCATCAGGACATTAGTTAGCATGATGTCCAAAACCTTGACACTTGTGGCATTTAACACCCCTAGCCTTGAAAGATGGAAATTGACCTTTCCCTTTGTCTCCTTGTGCCCCCTATTCTAATGATACTTGGGCTTGAATTCTTAGTCTTTTGGTGGTAAATGAGGCTCCACTAACCCTCTCAGGTCAAGTAGTTGTAGACTTGGTTGATGAATTTCCATAGTTATGTGAGCTATAATGCTTCCCACTTGAACTGCTCTTGTACTTCAATTGTTTCTCAATCTTTATGGCTATGTTCAACACTTCTTGGAGATGGTGAAATTGGCATATATCCACTCTATTGCCTATCTCTCTATTCAAGCCACAAAGAAATCTTGCAATGGTAGCTTCTTCATCCTCTAAAATGTATCATTGCTACCTCCATCTCCTTGTAGTACTCATCTACTTCTTTGGAGCCTTGATGTGGAGTTTGAAGCTTTTGGTAGTGGGATGGAACAAATCTTTGACTCATAACTTTCTTGAGTTCAATCCATGATGCTATGGGTGGTTCACGGGCTCTTCTTTTGGAGATCATCAATTGCTCCCACCAAGTAAGTGTCTAGTTCAATCTGTTAATTCACACTAAATATTCACTAGAAGAATACTCAGTACTATATTAAATAGTACTACCAAGGCCTTGGATTCTATGAATTA
>JAOXNR010000158.1:0-11498 GCA_028571225.1 Parsonsia alboflavescens | reverse complement strand
AGAAATGAAATGTTTATAGAAAGTGGGTAAAATTGAAATTGGATCAATCAATTTGGATATATTTGGAAATTAATTGCTTATTATCTCATTCTAACATATTTCTGGCCAAAATAGCACTTGTGGATCATTTTGATAACTGACGTTATACCTAAATTCAGAATTGATATCTTTTTTTTTTTTCTTTTACCAAATAAATACTTATATCTAAATTTATGTGGCTAACCCATTCTATATTGATCGGAAATACTTTAGAATAGAATTGAAAGTACTAATTTATAAGTTTGAAAGTTTTTTTTTACACAGTTGACAGAAAATATATATATATTTTATATATATATATATCAATATTAATTTTGAATATAACTTTGAGTATCAAATTGATCGATCTCTCTTTTTTTTTTTTTTTTTTTTAAGATATGTTTTGCTCTTTATATTAAGGTAATGTTATCTCTCTGCACATTCCTGATCCATGGAACATTTTAGCCCACGTACGCAACATTATACAGCAGCCGGGAGAAAAAAAGGATGCCACAATACAGGAATTAAAACGAGTAATTGATCATAAATAAGGTATAATCTTTACTACGATTGAAAGAGGTCAGTTATATCGATCAAAATAAGTCATTTAACTCTTTCTTTTTTTCGGGTGGTGACTCAAAAATACATACTTTAAAAATAAATAAATAAAAACTCAATTTTTAAGTAAAATAGAAAAAAAAATGTAGAAAATTAGTAACTTCATTAAGACTTATGTATCTTAACTCTCTATTAAATTGACTTAGATGAAATGGAAGAATTAATGTTAAAAATGGTGAGACAAATTTTTCTTAACTGAAAGATCATCCAAATTAAAAAAACGACAAATGTTACGGAGATTAATTTAAGATTAATAGGATCAATATTAAAGCGAATAATGCCAAAAGTTAATATGTTGAAGTGTAAAAGGCTTATGACAAAACCTTCTTAATCCATCTTTTATTCTCTTTATTACATATGACATTCTTTTATATTTACATATGACCCTAAACACTCACCAACAGAGGACTACTACCACTTAGGCAGTTACTATACTTTTTTTATAAATTTAAATTAAATCTTTTAAAGAAATTGTGTTTTCTTATTGACTTGAAATTACATTGTGCGAAGAATTTTTATTGGTAATTTTAAAATTCCTTCATGAAGATTATTTATTTTATTTTTAACTTTTATATGCAAATACTATGAAATCAATATTTTCCTAAAATTGATAAGACTCTCCAAATATTCTTCAATTCCTAACCTTTTAGAAGTTAAGTCTCTAAAAACCAAACTTAATGTTCAACTACCCTTTTTAAAATAAGTAAATAAATTTGTTCAAATACTCATAGGATCTACTTTATTCTTTTAAGGTTTAATTTATAAAATATTTATTTTTAAATAAAAAGATGTAATTAACTTAAACTTTAAACGTTAGAATCTTAATCGAGCACTTACGTAGAGTTACCATATATATATATTTATATCAAAGTTAACGGATTAACAATTTTTTTAATTAAAAATAAATAAATTTGATTCATTATCTTATATTTTAGTTTATTCTTCTAAACATATATTATATAAAATATATTTAAAAGAATAATTTTTTATTGAAAATAAAATTAGATATTTACTGTTAATAACACTTAAATGAGTTAACTAATTCATTTTTGTCCGAATTTAAATTTTTTTTAAAAGTATTTATTTTACGGTGGGATCCAGGATCCGGTTCTTTGATCCAGTAGGATACAGGCAGGCATGAACCTTCGAAAATTTTCAGGAAGTCCTTTTAACTTTGAAGAATTTACTCTGGACTCCGTAGCCCCAGTCCCCGATTAAAGGATAACCTTCGCCCTCTAATTTTAAACCTTGATCAACGAAAATTTTTATGAAATTGTGAATTAAAATGGGAGAGATAGAAAGAGAACGGAATCAAAGTGGACCTGAAATCGAAGGTAGCAACAGGACGAATAATGGCAGTAATGGGGTGGAAATCATTCTGAAAACCATCGGTCCATCTCCTGCATCTCGTCTGTTTGTTCCCTCTTCAATCAAGGTATTTTCTTCCTTTTTTCGATTCATGCATAACAAGAATTCTTATGCACAGTCTTTGTTCTTTTTTTTTTCTTTTGGAGGATTGTTAATTTCTTTTAGTTTTTAGTTTTTCTGTAGATTGTACTGAATTTATACAATGAAATTTGAATTTTGGTATTTTTAAATTTGGGAGTTGGGTGGGTTGGAGAGGGAAGGATGCTGAAAGAAAATGCGTGAATCTTTTCCATTTTTTGTAACTGCCCTAACTCGTTTCCTGCCATTTGAATTACGTTTTCCTGTTTTATTTGCTTTAAGATGTTTTATTATGAGATGCATTATTTGAAAAACCATAAACCAAGTTGTTGCAGCTATGTAGTAGGTTGCAGGACGATGACCTATTTGATTTTAATAAAAGAATTCTTATTACAAAGAGATATGGTAAAACTCACATTAACGATGTAAGGTCTATGGTCAGATAGGCTTTGTTGGTAGTCTTAACTCTTAATGACTAACAGTTTAGCTGCTGACAGATTGGGGTGTTCCTAATTGTTGTCAGATAATCAAAAAATTAGAATAGATCCCATGCTGATCATTAATATAGTTGATTATATCTGTCCTTTGAATGCTATAGAAGCAGGGAATTGTATACCCATCTGTTAATAAATTTTAATTAGGCACTTAATGTTCCTTCCTTTTACTTCTCTCACTATCGTCGTTGTTCAAGGTAGTAATTCTATTCTTTAATGAGCTAAAATGATGCACCCACAAGATGCTTATGCATTGAGTTCTCCTAGGGAATGTAAGACCTATTTGGTAGTTACTATTTGAGTTAGAAGTGATTCTATTTTTTTCCTTTTTCCCCTTCAATGACAATGAAATTCTTTTTCCTGAGAAGAAGGATTAATTAGGGAAGGATTTGGTTGAGCAATATAATTGAATGTTTGTTTCATTAGTCCTCCTTGATACGTGTGTTACCCCATGAATGATCAGCCAGTTTGAGTGTAGTGCCCAATTTCTTAATACTAAATGAATCAAGAATTTTTTGGTTAACAAATTTGTTATATCTTCTATAACTTAGATTACACAATTTAAACCAAAATGACCTTGAACATTTATACTTATTGCATTCTGATTTATTTCCCCAACATGTATAGATTTCTTAATTTCAGTGTTATATCTTGAAATGTGCAAAATGTAAAGCAGGCCATATCTTTTTAACCGTATGCTTATTTTGCTTCCAAATAGGTGCACGACTTGCGAAATTTGATTGCTGCGAATCAGAATTCACAGGTCGAAAATTTGAAGCTTATTTGGAGAGGAAATGTATTGCATGACAACAAAAATGGAGATGATGTACTTATCAAACTAAATAATGGAGGTCAAGATCTATGCTCTGTTTATTTGTATTTTTTGTCTATGTCGTGAAGTGTTGATATACAACTGTAGATTCCGCGTAGTTGGAATGATTACACATTTGCACATACGATGAGGTTGCAAATGAAGTGGTAAACTTGAAAATTTTTGTACCTAAATTTGTAAGATTGTTAAATGTTGGTTTCTCTTAATTGATGTTGTTGACTTTAGGCAGCTGATGCAAAGCTACTCAAAGTACTCCAACCAATTCTTACAAGAACAGCAGGAAGTAGGAAATTCTTAGGTTATAAATGTTTAAACACATGAAGATGGAATGTTGTGCGCAATTATAATTTAGCACACAAAAGATGTTCTATCATTTGATGTGCAACACCTTCCCACAGTTCTGAACATAAATAATAATATGTAAATATTAACTCCTCCTGTCTCACATTTATAGTTGACTGTAAGTGAGATGTTGCTTCAAGAAATCTATATTGCTAGTACTGACAAGAAAATTTCTTAATCTCTAGATTCACTGATTGTTGCTGCTATGCCCAAGCCACCTCCCAAATATTTACGGGATGGTTTTGATGATGACGAGGAAGATGAAATGGTGAGATTAACTTGTCACTTAATGGTTGCTGGAACACTTCTCATTTTTTTTTTTGTCTCTTTATCTTGTTCCCTTTTGCTCTGAATGATTCTTTTCTCTCCTGGGAAGTAAAAGATCTTGGTGGTTGATTAGGGTTGACTTAGAGTGTTTTAAGTCTTAGAAAATGGGGATGTTTAATAGTTTCTTCTTTATTTAGGGGTTTCGGCTTCCGCAAACAACTAGCAGATGGAAAAGGAAATTATTCAGTGTGCTACGTGATTCACTGAAGCTCCCTGGTAAATATCTCCTTTAATTACCCTTGTCTTTTGGGTAACATAAATCTCCTATGTTCTGATATCCTCCATCTTTCCTATAGATGTTCTTTTGATGGCAATATTCTCTATCAGTTTAAAGATGTGGATTGTCATTTTGTTATGGTTTATTTTAGCCCCTGTTGCACAGAGATTCGAAGTTGGCCCTTTATACGTAAGTTGTTGTTTCTTCTCTTTTTTTTTATTGTGAGGCCATTTTTTGACATCCTTTCAAAATTCAAAGGGTCTTTGATTATGTTGACATTTGCATTTTCAATTTATAATGCATGAAATCGTGGTTTGCAATTAACAAACTATATGGAAATTATTGGGGAGAATTATTTCATTCTCTGTAGTATAAAGAATCTTTCCTCTGGAACTGGAAGCATTTGTGAAAAGTTTGAAGACTTGAAGTTAACATTTTGGAGAGTCCAAATATCCAAGAACATAATTGAGATTTTGCTGAAATAGATGCATTTGGGAATTCAATGAACCATTTCATAACCTAGATTTGAACCAATCTTCTGCAACACATAGTTGTCACCCATGAACGAATTTTGATTCCAGTAATGAAGAAGGAATGAATGAAGTTCAGATTCTACTAAACAGTTTTTATGATGAATTGATTGTCCCATGAGATTTTCATTTCCTCATAGTTTTATACTCTTAGTTGTATTATGCCATTTAAATGAAAAGTTTGCTTTCTTGTCTCACATATATCTTTCTATGTTTCAGATACTTGGTACAGGATTTGCTATCATCTTCTATAATCTTGGAAAGCGGCAGCCTGGTGATGTTAGGTATGTTCTAGTGTGAATGTAGCAACTGTATAGCAAGAACATCATCGACTCATCATCCCCCAGTTTATTTAGATTATTCGAAGAGAAGTAACTCAGCTGTGTTATTTTTTGCAGTGCATATTCTATATTCAATGAAGATTTTAGGGAACTCCCTGGTACACTTAATGCAGATCGTCTCGACAGAGACATTCGAGCTGGTCAATTTTGAGTCACTTGTTAGTGCCATTTTGAAATGTATTATGTTAGATGTACATAGAACCTGAAAATCTTTATCTTCTTTCACCAACTTTTCACAAATATATAGAATTTTCCATAAATCTTTTAAGTTTTTTGTTTTATAGCTCTCCATAATGCACTTACAAAAACCACCTGCTCATCACCAACTTCCCTCTGGGTAACCATAACAATGTTTTGTTTAGAATGATTGTACCTGGGCTAAAGAAGAAAAGTTGAAGAGTTGGTTACGGTTACACATTGATGTACTTTTGATGTCCGGAATTGAATGTAACATTTTGATTAATATACATTATAAGAAAAAAGTTTAATTTAGTTCATTTTAATATTGTAATGTCATTTATTTTAATAAAAATTTAACTAATTTAGGAAATGAGACATTTAATTCTGAATAATTCAAAATGAGATAAAGAGATGTAAATTTTTACTCTTAACTATGAAAAGTTGAACAATTTAATTTTATTGACTAATTTTGAAATTTTAAATTAAAGAGTTCCTTGGGGAAAAAAATTAAAATATTTGAATTAAATTTTGAAAGATTTAAAACAAAAAATATTTAATTTTCTACAGAGTGGATATTTAATAAATAAAAATAATAAATTTAATTATCGTAAATAGGAGAGAGGAATTGAAATAAATATCCTTTACTTTACCCCGGAGACTGTGAGATGAGATAAATAACAATCTGCCTGTTTATGGGTTTACCCTTTTTAGTGAGGAGAGCCCTTGGCTGAAAAATCCCCGGTTGACCTGCCTATTCAGAGGGGCACCCAACAATGACATACTCGTGGCAGAGGGCAAGGGTAACCAAAATAAACAGTACATTTCCAGAAATACAATGATAAGAAGCACTGAAAGGGATTGATCAAGAAATGGTTTATTGACTACTTGCTTTCACACATTACTAAAAAAGTTGCCTTGTCTACCTTCCCAAAGCATCCTGGACCATTTGCTACCTATAATTTTGTAGGTTCAAATGGCTCAATGGGCCTTCCAGTATATATTTAAGTCTGCCAAAAAGTTCTGCTCCGAATCACTTCTATGTGAACCTTGTCATTCTAATTCAAGTACAATGATGTGTTATCACTTTTCATACATACAAACTTAATTTATATATAAAGACTAAATTTCATTTTCTACAAATAGGAAATGAAAATTACCTGTGCATTGAACGTAGTTCTCGAATTAAATCTCGTTGGAAGTTTTGATCCCTAAAAGTTTTTTTTATATTTCTTTATAATTCTTAAACAATTTCTGAGTAGACATTGTAATCCTTTTTATCGGATCCTTTAGCAATATTGATTATGAGCGATAGTTAAACGGGTGGGGGTTATTTGTTTTAACCATTGGATCCCTTTTTTTTTTTTTTAATTTCATCTAGTAATCAACATTTTTTAAGAATTCTTGTTAAACGGATTAAAATGGTCATCCTTAAATTGTTTAAAGACTATAAAGGTTAAAAAAAAACTTTTAGGGACCAAACGTTCCAACGGGGTATAGTTTGAGAATTAAAATATACAATTACTTAAAATAACAATATGACATTCAAATTGTAAATAATTTTCTTTTCCAAATCCAACTATATATATATATATATATATATATATATATATATATATATATACATGAAATCTCAAATTTGTCCTTTTTTTGCCTACTTAATTTAATTTTAAAATTAGGTTAACAAGTCTCTTCAAACTTCTCCATGGTGAATAGTAGTAGAATCAAATGAGTGGTTGAATTAGAATAATTTTTAGTTTGATCGAAAGAAGACAAAACTACCAGCAAATAGATAATTAACTAGTTAATTGCAATAATTGACTATCTTAATTATTGATCATTATTATTATTATTTTAAGAAAAGTAGAGTTCCGTGTCGTCTTAAACATGTAGTATAGTTCCTAATTAAATTAAGGGAAACAATTTTGAATAACCTTAAAAGATAATGATGTTCTCGAATTAATGTTTGGCAAAACACATGTTGAGATTCTTTAACCTCATTACTAAAACTAGACATACTCCAGAGGTTCACGGTTATGGCAATGGTGACTTATTAACTAAGTTTATTAATATTTTTTGGAAATAAAATAATCCAAAGTTATATGTATTTATAATTAAGATTAATTATCTGTGAAAGGAACTTTGTTTTAATAATGAAGAAGTTGATTACTTGTCAACTTTTCTTGGCCTGATGTGTTATTTATTATTTGCATGTCTTAATAGGATCAATTAGAAAGGTTAATTGCGGATAATTTTGTAAGTTAATAAATTGATGGGTTTTTTTTCTTTCTAACAATTACTTATTTAATTTTCATCTTAGTAGTGTGTCGATTGACACATTTATTAGCATGTTAGGTTGAGTTTGAAAAATTTGGACATGATCATTAACTAATCGCTTGCATATTCAAGACTTACTCAAGTCTCTTACCTATGGTTAGAAGGTTATAAAAGCAACAAATACGATCGGGTTAATGTTTATTATCTAAAAGATTCTCACCAAATTAGTTTGGTTAAAATACCCATTCAAAAAACTAATTATTTCTAAAATGTTTTCGTAAAATAGGAAAGGGATTAGATGATTTGCATGGCCATTCACATCTCAAGGCAAAGAAATGATCAATTTTTCTGTTTGCTTTCTACGCCTTTCTTGTCATGGGTTTTTGTTGAACTTTTCTTCCTGCTTTTGAATTTCATAATAATTAAGTCAAAAGTAGAGGAAAATTTTAATCTCAATGTTTTTCTTTTTTGGAAAAACTGAATTATATATATATATATAATTATATTTTTAGTCAAATTTTCTTATCTGCTTCCCAGTGGGCCAGAGTTTGGTAAGACAACGGTGATTATGTGTTCGAATATATATATATATATATATGCATATTGTTTTATATAGATATATTTAGAGAGAGAAAGGATCCTTTGATCATGTTTAATAAAAAATTCTTTTATAATAGAATTATTATTATTATTGTTGTTGAAAAGGAATTTTCAAAGTCAGGCAGTGAATATTCCTTAATTTTGAAAGAAAATTTGATGGGAAAGAGATTCATTAATTGATCCCATGGAAATTAATTTCATAATTTCAAGAGTCAAATGGGAGAAGGGAAGAAATTGTCAATCAAATTTTGAAATAATCAGCATCAAACAGTAGAAATTTTGAATTATTGATTCCATTGTTGACTTTGTGGAGAGGAACCAACCAAGAAAAATTTCATCCAATTTTCCAAATTACTATTAGGTAACCACTTTTTGTCAAGTTTGATTAACCACCGTTTTCACACACAAGAAAAATCCCTTCCTCTCTTGTGAAGCAAATTAAAAGGGAGCCCAACTTTTAAAATTATGAAACTTATGGTATGATTACAGATATTTTTCTTCTGTGTGGATAATAATAAGTCCATGCAAGGAGTAAGGGCAAGGAAGTCATTTCAGTTTAGAATAGAGATTTTGCTTATTTCTTCATTATGAGATGTGATGCTTTGTCGATTGAAAGGATTGATGTGTGCAGCGCAGTGTGTACATATCAAAGTTAAACAAATTGATACTGAAAATATATGATTTATAATCAATTGGTTGACTTTTAATTCAAGGTCCAATCAACCAAATGCATGCTTAGAAAATATCTCTTTTTGATTTAAATATATATTATTTTAATCATATTTAGATTTATTTTCAAACAAGGACTTTTATAATTATCAATTACTTAATCTCACTTCTGCAATATTTCTCAATTCATTTTACAAATATTTGTCACCTTACACTATTAATAACTAACTCTTTTTTCCATTTTTTATCCATTGTCATTGTATAATATTATCATTTCACTAAATAATTATATAATCTTTTTTTTTTTTCAAGAAGAGTTAAATTCAATCTTTTTTTTCCTTCAAATTTTAGTTTTATAGACTCCCTTTTTTTTATTTATAAGTCATTCGAACTAACTTTTTTTTGTTACTAAATATAACTCATTATTATTAATTTATTAGATATTTTATTAATTTTTATTATATTATCCTTGGCTCTTTCTTTTTTTCCTAATTATTGTTGTTAGTTTAATTAAAATTATAAAAAATGATATTTTACAAACGAGACAAATTTAAGGGGGAAGAAAAAAGGGTGTGTTATTGTGTAAGTAGTAGTTGTAGTAATAATGTTCAAAGCTTTTCTTACCCCCAGAGTTTTATGCTCCATATATGGTTTTCAAACGACCTTGTTATCGTGACAATATTATGATTAAGCTCTCTCTTGTTTTTCCTCCCTTTTCTTTTGTTTTTAATTCTTGCAATTAATGAAAGACATTACAAAATTAAGGCAATATTCGTAACGTGACAGACAAGGTGACTGTAGTCCCAGTCGTTGACGGCACGTAACCAGAAACATAGTCAACCACGTTGTGTGCCAAGTAAATTTCCCTTTTTCCTAATAGAATATGAATCCAACTTTAACGTGCGATGGAATATATATATATAGTTTTGTTAATGTGTGTTTTGGAACGCGTCTTGATGTGCGCTCCAACAGTTATCGTAACGGAATTCTTGCTACAGTGCTTGCGCAGCCAACCAAGTGGAGCAAAAATTCAGTTACGGTAATGGTTGGAGCGTGCATTAAAGCGCGCTCTAGCAAATCTGTATATATATATATTTATATATACATGAAAATATTATAAAGTGCACCAATACATTCTATATGAAATATTTTATTAAGTTTTTAATGATTAATTTTTTTTATTTAAAAAATTCTTTCCATTAGGAATTAAATGTCCTATTTTGACTTACACAATTTTTAAGAAAATGAGTTAACTTAGTTCATTTTAAACTTAACAATATCAATTGTTTAAGAATATTTTAACTAATTTAAGAAATAGAATATTCATTTCTGGACAACTCAAAATGGAAATATGGATATTCAATTCTGGATAGATAGAGTAATAAATTTGATGTAATATCCTTAGATTTAATTTATTCTTTTAATGTATAATATATAAAATATATTTTAAAAAATAATCGAGTTATGTACTTAATGTACTATGTAGCATTACGTGCAGTTATGCGCTTATACGGTGCTATTTACATAGAATTGAGGTGCGTTGACCATATAATTATATACAGGAGTACACTTAGTGAATTGTGTCGCATTTTCCGTAGTATATATACGTACTTTAATTTAATTTACTAAATTCTTTTTATAATTAATATATCTAAACGCTTGAAATTATGAATTAAGTAAGATATAATAATGCCTTTAAATTAACAAGGGTGTTACTAAAAAAATTAAAAATATATATTTAATTATTTGATCAAAAGTGGACATTCAATTCTATCTAAATTAATGAAAATAAAAATATTTACTTTAAGACGAAAAAATTGTAATAACAGTAATCAAAATAATTATATATATGTACTCGCGATCCTAGAGTAAGATGATGTACTTTGAATTAGTTTTCTAAAATATAAAAAATTTAAAATGAATTAAATCAATTATTTTTTAAAAAATTTGTACAAATCAAAATTAGGCATTTAATTCTAGATGGAAGGAATAATAAAAAGGTTATTTTATAACAAATACTAACATACAATTAAGTAGTAAAAATTATAATTATTTTGTCAATTAATACAGAAATTATTACAAAATAATACATTGTAAATAAATTTGATGTTCAAAATTATTTTCTTGTCATGTAATCCTTAATATCTCATCAATAAACTAAAGAATTAGTTACAAAAATTATCACAGTGTAATATTTTAAATAAATTTGTTTTTTAAAATTATTTTCTCACGTCATTTAGTCCTTCATATCTCATCAACAAACTAAATAAGTGGTCTAGTTTACCGAATTCATTATGTTAATTTGCAAACTTAATAGCTTCTATTCTTGTGATTGTGATCACATTGTCTCTCATCTTCAAGTGAAAAATAGAATTCTCTCGATTCCAATTTATAAGTTCACTTAAAACAAATTATCCTAAAATACTTATGCACTTTAAATTTTAAGAAAATATTTAATTTTTTTTTCTTTTTTCCCTTTTAAATTTTCGAAAAAGGCCAACCACTACTAATAAAAGCTTTACATATTCTCCCAACATTCAAGGGCATTCTAATCAAATTACTTAAAAAGGAACCACATCCACACTTGTGCGGTCAAATGATCCCGCTCAA
>JAOXNR010000157.1:0-11499 GCA_028571225.1 Parsonsia alboflavescens | reverse complement strand
TTGGGAACACTCTCTCTTTGGATAAACTAAAACATCACATTTTTGTGTATAAGCCTAGTTACGATAACGGCCGGAGCGCGCATTAAGGCACGCTCCGGAGCACACTTTAGCAAAACTGTATATATATATATATATATATACACGCACACAATAAGTCTAGTGTGGGCGTCAATGCCCACACTATGTTGCACACCAACAGAATCCATCACGGAGGGAAGCTTTACTTTGTCAGTGTTATTAAAATGGCATCGATGTGGAAGGAGCTGAATCAATTCCAAAACGAAGTCGTTTTCCATTTTGTTGTCAAAGCAAAATGTGGTTCATTAGAACAAATTTTGAGAAGTCGTCGGTGGATGAAATTTCAGATGGGAAGACGATAATCATTTGATATTCTAAAGTTGGAGAGGTGAGGACTTTCAGATGGAAAGCTCTCTTTTGATTTTGAGGAAGAAATAGAAAACAACGTCGTTTTGGTTGGAATTCAACTCCTTTCAAAACGATTCCATTTTAATAACACTGACAAAGTGGAAGCTTCCCTCCATGTCTGATTCTGTTGGTGCGCAGCAGAGTATGGGCATTGACGCCCACACCAGACTTATTGTATATATATATATATATATATATACCATGGCACATTCGTTTACGGTCTGTACTGTTTCCCAACCCATTCAATCTTTGTATGGATAATGGACTATTATGTCCCGAGTGGAGCCGTAGCATGTGTGGAAGAAGGCATTTAGTACCTCCTTTTGGAAAAAGATAAAGTTCATAGTATATCTTTAACCCTTTGTTTCCTTCATTTCAAGATGATTGTCATTTGACGAAGGTTTATTTTAAATGATTATCATTTACACACTTCAAGATAAAAAATATAAATAAATTATCTCTTCTACCTTTCTTTTTAATTCTCCTTTTTTCTTCTTTCAAAACTAATTTAATTACTCTTTTACTATTTTCAATAATTAACTAACCAATAAGAGAGATGAGAGAAGAGAAAAGTATAATGTAATCATGAGGGGCAATATTATCTATAGATAAAAAGTAATTGATTATTTTAATTTCTCCAAATAACCTTAAACGGCATCATTTTCAAATAGAGAGAGTATATATTAGTATTTGTAATAATTTAGTATTAAAAGCCACTAAATACAAGAAAAAAGTGATTTAATACTTGCTAAAACATGATTATGACTTGGCAAAGCAGCACATCCATAAACTAATTAATACTACCTGAAATAATTTTTTTTTAAAAAAAAGGCACCCGTTACTAATATAGAAGCTAGCCTATGATGAGAACTTAGCCTTTTCTTGGTTTGTGTGGTCGGTATATTATAGTAAGACGTTGCTGATGATAGACACTTGTCCATCCTCGTTAGTTGGAGGCAGAAAAAGATTAGTACTAATTATACTTAGTATTTGTTTAATCCTGTCCCATAATTTTTTTCTCTTTTTCTTATTATTAATTCTCAGTGGCACTTTCATTCAATATTGGTTAGTCTTTGTGAACAAAGTGATCTTATTGGTCCAATAAATTTACTTCACGTGGTTTCAACTTTCAGATATCCTAAGATCCTAATTAAACAGTTCCCAAACCCTAGAAGCTACGCCCATGCATTGGGTGATTTGACACTCCATTATCACCTTGATTTGTGTTTAGTGCTCAACATGACTAGTTGTTAAACAATCATTTTTTATTTTTTATTTATTTTTATTTCCTCCCCACTCTCCCTCCCCCTCGCGGGATTCCATATTAATTTAATGGAATTTGTGTCAAAAATAAACTAATTCGGATTGGGAAAATAGTGTTTTGAGTTTTTATTTTAAATTTTTGAATCAAATTTCTTTAAAAGAGTGTCAATTGAAGTAACGCATTTATAATATTGTTAAAGGAAATAAATCGAGAGATATAAAGAAAAAATATAATTTTTTTAAAAAAATTAACCAATTATATATATGTACTTTATAATCCTTTTTTTAATGGTATTTGGACAGTCTCTCATACGCCTCAACTGTTCCTTAAGAGTTGTAACTTATTAAAGGTAGAATTTGCAAGAAGATAGATATATTCGAACTTGTATTGTTATTCAACTTGTGTTTTTCTCATTCAATAAAGTAATTAACAGTTATTTCGTGATCAGTTTTTGATTATACCATGAGGAGGACTTTTATATACTCTAATAGTATTGAAATAGAGATGCAAAATGTGATGTTTTAAGTCATCGAGTTGTTGCGCGACCTGTGACCTTTCCTATCCCACAAACATTAAAAATATATTTTATATAAATTAAAATTCCATTTTTT
Organism: Parsonsia alboflavescens; assembly: GCA_028571225.1. Taxonomy (NCBI): domain Eukaryota; kingdom Viridiplantae; phylum Streptophyta; class Magnoliopsida; order Gentianales; family Apocynaceae; genus Parsonsia; species Parsonsia alboflavescens. The sequence continues at coordinate 9,198 of JAOXNR010000157.1, read as the reverse complement.
TATTAGTAATGACTAATTATATTATTTCAGTCATTTTCATATCAAGCAAGAAAGGTAGAACAATTTCGATTATATTTTGTATCAATTTCAGCTATTGGCCATTCAAGTCTTTCATTAATCTTTTTGAGAACAAGCACACCAAAACCCTACAAATGATCCAAAGTTGTTTTGCATGTTCTTATTGATTGGTTACAAATATGTAATTGATTTGACTACTTATTTTTTATACATCTTCTCTTAATTTGTTGAGAATCTTTCTTGCAGTTGTTGGTGGAAAAAAAGTTATGTATCCTTGGCGTTTTTGTGAGTTGGGTAGTTGGCAAATTGGAAATCATATATCCCTTTCAAAATTGAAGTTCTTCAGGGATGAAAAACTCCCCCCCCCCCCGTGGGGGAACCAAAATAATAATGATAATAATAAAGTCATTTTATAGAATATATATATATGTGTGTGTTAATTTAATTTAATTCCTTTTTAAAAATTTATACTCTCTCAATTTTAAAATATTAAATGTCTCATTTTGATTTAATAAATAATTATGAATTGTCTTTATATAAATATTAAAATTGAGGAGATTATTAACGAGACATTCAATTTCAACAACGGGGAAAAAAATTTATTAAATACTCTTAAAAAGTGAAGTTGCAGCTATCCACCACCTGCATCATTCTGGTAATTAAGTATTAAAATTAATTTTTGCCAGATGTTCATGCATATCCTTTTCGATGATCACCTTTTATGCTAATATATTTCTTCCCTCACATGATTCTTGCCATTGCCATTCCCTCTACAAACATGAGGATGAGAGCATCTTTTATTTACTAATATTGTTATTTCTCCCTTCTTGTTTGGAATTGAATATCCATATTTTTATTTTGAATTGTTTGGAAATGAATGTCTCAATTCTTAAATTAGTTTAAATTTTCTTAAGGAATTGGTATTGTTAAGTGTAAAATTAACTAAGTCAACTAATCTTTTAAAAATTTGTATAAGTTAAAATGAGATATTCAATTTTGGATAACAAGAATATTATTTGTGATGATGTTACTAATAAAAAATTTATAAAAGTTAGATGACAGGATATATTAAAGAATTAATTTGTATTGCATCTGTTCTGAAGGTGAATTAGGTTTTTATAAACTTTTTCAAATCAAATTTAAAATTCCTCTTTTGTGAACTAGAAAACTATGTTGGTTTGAACAAAATATCAATCACTTGATATGCAATAAATGACACACAATACCAATCTTTAATTTTCTTAAAGAATTGGTATTGTTAAGTGTAAAATTAACGAAGTCAACTAATCTTTTAAAAATTTGTATAAGTTAAAATGGGATATTCAATTTTGAATGACAGAAATATTATTTTTGATGATGTTACTAAGAAAAAATTTATAAAAGTTAGATGACAGGATATATTAAAGAATTGATTTGTATTGCATCTATTCTGAAGGTGAATTAGGTTTTTATAAACTTTTTCAAATCAAATTTAAAATTCCTCTTTTGTAAACTAGAAAACTATGTTGGTTTAAACAAAATATCAAATACTTGATATGCAATAAATGACACACAATAAATATCAATAAGAGCAAGCAATAAAGAAGATAGATGAGCCAAGAACACAAAGATTTATAGTGGTTCAACTCACCCTTGTGAATCTATATCCACTACCTAATTTTTTCTACCTTAGCTTTTCCCAAATCCACTAATTTCAACAATGAATACAAACCTAGGGCAACAAACCCAAGTTATATAATCAATTACAAACTAGGATAATCCCTTCTAAGGATTTTGTGTCACCAAGACAACCTAGTAGAACTCAATTCAAACTTAGATCACCCTCTCCAAGGGTTTTGTGTCACAAAGACAACCTAGACAACCAATCAACAACAAATCAAGTTAGGATAACCCCTTCAAGGGGTTTTGTGTCACAAAGACAACCTATCAAAATTCAAACACAAGATATGTGGAGATGGGTTTTAGAAGCACTTCCATTTGGAGTAAGATATTACAATTTGAAGCTCTATCAAGCACCTTCTTGGATGATTCTTAATTGAATAAGAAAAGAAGAGGTTAAATCCTTGAGATTGATCAATATGTAAAAGGACTATAAATCTCTGAAGCCCAACTTTTCTTTCAAGTGAATGGGGATTTCTAAACTCTTTGGTGCCAAGAATTTATTCGAAAAATCTTGGAAGAGTTTTTTAAAATGAAGAATTCGTTGTGTCTAACAACTAGAAATTGTCTGTTTTAGACCCCAATCCCTACAGAAATGGACGGTCCATTCTTAAAAAATTTGTGTCCAATACTCATCTAGAAACTTTCTAGAAAAGTTTTGGATCATGAATCAAGCGATTTGGAAGGTCCATTATTGGGCACACTAAAGTTGACGGTCCAAAATGTATAGTTATCCAAAAACACTTGTATTTTAGATTTTTCAAGATATAAACTATCAAAACCTCTCAAAATTGCTTTGAATTTTTTACGTATGCTTTTTATGAGAACATGTATCTTGAAAGATTTAAAATTATTTTTAAAAATATATTTAAGAACACTTTTCATTTTAAAATAACATAAAAAATTTGCTTTAAAGCTTAAACTAAAGTAAAGATCTTTATCAAAATATGAGCATGACATATTAAATAATTAAAATCATTTAAAAATCAAGAATCATCAACATAAGGAAGACTTGGTACAAAAGAAGAACTAATTACCCAACTAAGCTTCGTAACTAGTTCTTCACTTTTGAAGCCTTCAATCTTGTAAAGTCTTGAACTTTTGGAAGACTTCCTCATTAAGCATCATAAATCAATTGTTGAAAAACACTTTGATATATTCAAATCACCTATTAAATATCAAACTTTAAATCTTATTAATCCTAGTTTGTTAACATCAAAATAAAGTTAATTAAAAACCTATTAGGTCTTCAGGTTCCATCAGGTCTAGATATTTAATCAAGTATTGTTTTTAATTGTTCCTTTTCTGTTTCTTGCTTGCCATTTCCAGCTAGCATTAAATCTATTATTTTCAATGTTTATGCCGTTAATGTATGCGCCTATATATAATTATATATAGTTTCTTGGAATCTTAGATTTCTCCAAAATCAACTTATCCAAAACGTATAAATAAGAGATACAACAGAGAACTTGTCACTGCTGTATTTTTATATCTTTTTATTGTATTTAAAATAATGTTTAGTACTTTCTCTATCCAGAATTGAATGTTTTATATTTCATTTTGGATTGTCCGGAATTAAATGTTTCATTTCCTAAACTAGTGAGAATTTTATTAAGAAAATTAATAATGTAATGTGTTAATAAATTAAGTTAAACTTTTTCATTAAAATGATTGCAAGTCAAAATCGAACATTCAATTTTAGATCGAGGGAATATTATTTTAGCAACTACTCTCACCGTTTCTAATTATATGTTGTTTGAGTTATTTTGTCAATATTATTGTAAAGTTTTTTTTCCCGATATGCCCTATTCAAGAAGAACCTTGAGAATGATAGTTTGTTTTGATAGGAGTGAAAAACCAATGATATTCAAGGGGGGAAAGAAATTAGGAAGTAAATTTGATATTTACTCTCTTCTTCATGTTTAGACTAATTGGAGATATACTTTCTTTAAAATGACTTTCTTATCTTTTTTTCCCCTCACAAATACATGTCTCTTCTTCACACACAATTTCAAATAATTTATAATTTTATATGGATAAATATATTTTTTTCATGACATATTATAAAATTTTATCTAGATAAATCATTCTAAAAATAATCCCTTTTAAAAAATTAAATGCAGTATATGAAATATATTATTAATTTATTACTTATTACTTCAATTGTGTTAAAAAAAATTGTAGAATATTATTTATATAAATATATAGAGAGACATTAAAAAAAAAAAAAAAGAAATTATAGATACTCATTTAAAAATTTATTCAAAAGGCTATAATAGTAGATTTGATAAGAATTACTTCCTTTTCCTTTCACATTTTAGTGCAATCAAATATAAAAAAAGAGTATTTATATTTTACTTTCCGTTCACTTATGCCAAAGAAAAATTAAGTAAATATAATTATTTCTATCCAGGGAAGTAAACACCCTTTCTCTCCCCCATTGCATAGAAAACAAGGCATGAAAGAATCAAAAATGTTATATGAAGAGAGAGAAATAATAGGGATAATATTAAAAAGAATGAGTAAAGATTAAGACAATGATATAATAAGTGACATTCGATGATGAATTTATTTTACCAATGTAGTTTATTACAGGTAAGAAAAATTTGACCAGTGTGGTCCGTATGCATTTGATGACATCCCCCCCCCCCCCCACTATGCATTTTTGCTTTGGGATAATGCACGTACAATCCTTTCTTTTTTTTTAAAAAAAAAAAGGTGATAATAAAATATCTATAAGTAGAGACAAAGAATACTTTCTTTTGCTTTTAAAAAAATGTCAATTGTAATTTTCTAATGACACATATATTCAGAAGGATACTAAAACTAAATATCTACAAGTTGTAATAAAAATTTGTTGTGGTTAAGTCGATCACTTGCAAAAAGGTACAAGAAATTACCATAACAAAAGAAAAAGATGATTAAAAACTTGTATTTTGGGTCAAATGCTATAAATATATATATATATATATATAAATATATATATATATATATTTATATAAATAAATTATTGGCCAATTTAGTCCTCGAACTATGTCAGTTTGGTCGTTTTGGTCCTTAATATATTTTTTTTGATCTTTTTAGTCCTTAAACTATTTACCATTTGGTCATTTTGATCTTTTTGACGGGTCAACTGCAGTTTGTCCAAATAATGGAGAGTATTTAGTTCATTTCACTGTTCATGAACAGTGAAATTTTTTTAAAAAAATTTTGACATTGTTAGGTGACCTGCATTTTTTTTTATTTCATTGTTCATTAACAGTGAAATTAAAAAAAAACCACCCTTGGGCACTGTTCATCTTCTTCTCCAGTAGCCTCCAGCGACTTGCAATTTTTTTTTCTCATTCTCATGCTGAAGATTAATCAGAGGATGTTTGCATTTAGTATGACTTTTGCATACAAACCTTTTCTTTCATTCGCATGCTGAAGATTAAGGCGACCATGACTGTTCTCCGACCAGAAGCATCATTAAGAGAGAACATCCTAAACTCGAGCAGTGAGAATAACCAGGGATAAACAAACTAGAAAAACAAAACATAGTTGCAACTAAGAGCTAAGAAACCAAGTTCATGAAATACAAAAAAAAAGAAAAGGTTTGTATGCAGAAGTCATACTAAGTGCAAACATCCTCTAATTAATTTTCAGCATGCGAATGAACAAAAAAAAAAAAAAGACTACAAGTCGTCGGAGACTACGAGAGAAGAAGATGAACAATACCTGAGTTTGGTTTTTTTAAAAAAATTTCATTGTTCATGAACAATGAAATTAAAAAAAAAATGCAGGTCACCTAATAATGTTAGAGTTTTTTAAAAAAAATTTCACTATTCATTAACAGTGAAATTTAAAAAAAAAATGCAGGTCACCTAACAATGTCAGAGTTTTTTTTAAAATTTCACTATTCATGAACAGTGCATGAACAGTGAAATAAGATAAATACCCTTCACTATTTGATCAAATTGTTGTTGACCCATCAAAATGACCAAATAGTAAATAGTTTAAGGACTAAAAAGGTCAAAAAAAATTTTAAGGACCAAAATGGTTAAATTGATGTAATTTGAGGACTAAATTGGCTAATAATTTATATATAAATATATATAAATAAAATAAAAAACCTTGAATGGAAAAAATGTACTCTAACCAGCGGATTTGCTAAGGCGCGCTCCAACCATTATCGTAATGGAATTCTTGCTCCGTTTAATTGACTACATGCACGCTGTAGTAACAATTCCATTACGATAACAGTTGAAGCAGACCTTAGCAAAACCGCTCTAGCCAGTTGCTATTATATGTTTTGTATTTAAGTTTTTGCTTAACTGGAAGAAAAGTATTGGTTCTGTCAGGGTTGATCTGTTCTAAAAAATTGATGAGCTGTGCAGATAGCAACAGCAGTCAGTGCTTTATTAATAATTGAGGAAATAAGAGCCGAAGAGCGAGAAAGAGAGACTGGAAAATGGCAGGCATGAAATTTAGGACTATGCAGGCGTGCTCGTAATTTCCTAAACTAGTAACCTTAAAAACCGAAATACAGGAGGCCCCAACGTATCCCATCGTATTTGCGCGTCCTTTGAGATCTCCACATGTCGACAATCAATACGCGGGTTTGCCACCTAATCTTTTGGGGTCACTGTGTGGCGTTGGGGATGGGGTGAGCGTGGTACTAAATCGATTCCGCTTCTTTTTTCTAGATTATTATCAATAACAAATACTATTCCCCATCACAAACATTATTTTACTATATATGATTAGAGGGATAATATATAAAAAATATTATCAAATAATTAATTAATTAACAACAATTATTTATAATTAGTTTTAAAAAAAATAATTAAAATGACTTATATTTAGTGACGGACGGAATATATATATATATATATATATATTATTTTGGGTTTTAAATTTTCTATCGCATCTTCCGTCTTCTATACTACCAATAATAATAATAAATATAAAAAAGATACAATAAACTCTACGACTCTTAATTTTTTTAAAGTAATATATACTCTCTCGATCTGAAATTGAATATCTCATTTTAATTTATCCAAATTTTAAGAAAATTAGTTGACTTAGTTCATTTTACACTTAAGGTTATCAATTTCCTAAGAAAAATTTATATAATTTAGGAAATCAAAATTTCATTCCAAAAAACTCAAAATGGAAATATGGACATTTAATTCCGGTTAGAAGGAGTATTATTTTTATTTGATGAAGTAAAAGGTGAAGTAGAATATCTCTAGCCATTTTTTTAAAATATATTTTATTAATAGAACCTTAAAATTAAAAGGTTATATTAAATCCTAGGATACTTATATTTATAGGGTAATATAGATTACTCCCTCCATTCGAAATTGAATGTCCCAATTTGACTTACGTGCATTTTAATAAAACAGTTTAACTTAGTTCATTAACATATTGCATTATCAATTTTCTTAATAAAATTTTTACTAATTTAAGAAATAAGACATTCAAATCTGGATACCCCAAATGAGATATGACATTCATTTCTGAAAGTGATCCGACTCAAATAAATCACTTTTTTACTCAAGAAAATCAGGAGGAAGATATGAAGAACTGAACTAAATGTGGTAAAACACTACTCCCTCTTGTTCAAAAATATTAGTCTTTTTAGACTTTTAAATTTGTTTCATTACAAAATTTTATGAGTATTATTGCACCTTTTTCATTCTTATTCTTATAGTTATTTCTTACTCCAATTTCCTAGGTAGTTTAAATGAGGATCTTTTTGATATTTCAACTAAATCAATACATTATTTTTTTATCCTTAATGTGTGTGAAAAGGTCTAAAACAATCTGCATTGTGAGCCAAAGGAGTACTTAAAAAAAAATTAAACAAGGCCCATAAAATAAATTAATATTCGTCCAATTAAACTTGAAAAAATACCTCAAGACCGCGGAGAAAGTTTAAATATAAGTTAGTGATAGGCAGTTTTATTCATCCATTCACTTATTATATAATTGTAAATGTTCAAGAATATTTCAAATTTTATATGACATGACCCTTATTTTGTTTTGCCACATCTGTGCATATTATTGTAGACTATTTTTTCCAATTGTGACCAAATAATTTTTAATTTTTAGCATAGAATTTTACTTTACTTTATTTGATTAAGGTTACATTTTAATTTCTTCATAAATTAATAATAAATAAATCATAGCCATGTACATGCAAATTATTTATAAATAATTTACATTAGAATTCATAAATGATTTATAAATTATTTAACTATTAATAATCATGATTACTCAGTTAACATATTTGACTTTTTCTTTAAATTACAAAGTAGCTTAAAAAAAAAAAAAAAAACACTTCAACCTTCAAATTTTCATACTTACCTTTTTTAATCATTTCCTATTATTTCAATTTCATTTTTATTTTTCTTATTTTTCTCCCCCCCCCCCCCTCCTTTCTTTCTTTTTAATAATAATATATTAAAAAAAAACTTTCATTTTACTAACATTTTAGGTTACAAAGTTAGTGTTAATAAAAAATACTCCAACACTTCAAATTTTCATACTTTTTTTTAATCATTTCTTCACATTTCTCTTTCACTTTTTCTTCTTGTATTTCACATTTTTTTTCCAATTTTTTCCGTTTTACTTTTTTTCCTCAATTTTTTTATTTGACCTTTTCTTTATGTTATAAAAGTAGCTTATAAAAAAAAATACTCTAACACTCCAATTTTCATACTTACTCTTTTTAATAATTTCTTCATATTTCTCTTTCATTGTTTTTTTCTTCTTATATTTCTCTCTATAGCTTTTTTTTTTTCCCCAAAATTTTCATTTTCTAATCTCACCACTTTACCCCTCTCACCCTAATACTTCCCCCAAACCCCCTTCTTCCACCTTTTCGCCTTTTCTTTTGTTTTCCTCTTTTAATTTAAAAATATTCATCCCCCCCCCCCCTCCTCTAAAAAGGGAAAGAAAAATTATCTCTTAAGTGGAATTAAAAATTACTTGCTTTGATTTGAATGAATTTCCAAAAAAAGAAAAAGAAAAAGAAAAGAATGATAGAAGAAAAAGTTATTGACTTAATTATTTTTCCTCCCTCATCCTTCTTCTCTTTGTTTGGATATTCATTTTCTATTGAATGCATAGAATACTATCCAATATAGTATAAATGCAAATTTAATAATTGGTGAGCTCTTTGGCCTCCAAAAGTGTGTAGTTCAATAAAGTTCGATTTTATTACATGTATCGCAATAAGGTAGATATACTAGAAGATCAAGTTTTACTGTAAACTATTCAAACTATAAATATAAAAATATAAACACACCCACAACAAATGATATAAATCTCAGGAGATTATCTATTTTACTCCTTTTTCTTTTGTCATTTTATAAAGTGCTCTACAGGTTTTTTTTTTTTTTTTAAAAAAAATATTACCAAATGATCCTTGTAATATGTGAATTATTGTAGAAGAATGAGAAGAATTATATCAAGGCGTATTCTACCTTAATTGGTGGAGTATTTATTAATTTTTACTATCACATGAAATCATCT
>JAOXNR010000156.1:0-11499 GCA_028571225.1 Parsonsia alboflavescens | reverse complement strand
GATTTATACAGTATCTAGGTTATTCTTTTATTGGGACATTTCATCTAAAATGCGATGGATTGTTTATATTTTATATGTGATGGGTTATTCATGTGTTGTTTATACCAAATAGCTTAGAAATCACCCATCCAACGTTCAATAAACAACTCACAAAGCTGAGAAACAATCCATGTAGCTGTGAAACAATGCAAGTTCGGATCTTATCAACACCCTCTTGGATAAGCAGAATGTCGAGATCCGTGAAAACTGGCTCGGGCACTACTAAAAATTAAAATAAATAAATAAATAAAACAACCCATTGGCAACAGTAGAAGCAAATGAATAACTAACTTGTTATTGGAGATTACACATGGTTAGAACAATCATGCAAAGTTCAATAAACAACTCATATGACTCTTAAACAATCCATAGAACACTAGTAGAATTGACATGAACAACTTACATATTATTGGAGATTACATAAGGTTAGAACAACCCACTCAACGTTCAAGAAACAAATCATATGGCTTTCAAACAACCCATAGAGAACAATCCATGCAAAATTCAAGAAACAATCCATATGACTTTCAAACAACCCATATGGTTCTCAAACAACTAGGAGAGTAATAATAAAACCAACATAAACAACTTAAATAATATTGGAGATTATACAAGTTTAAAACAAACCATGTAATGTTTTATGAACAACCTATTATGACTCTGAAACATATTATTGGAGATCACATAATATTAGAACAACTAATATAATTACTTTGAAACAATCCATATGGTCTTCAAACAACCCATGTGGCTTTAAAACACCAACATGAAACAACAATAGAACACTATAACAAACAAAATCAATTCCATCGAATATATTGAAATATCAACTGAGCATATGTCATCATAGTCACATCCTTTACATTGTAACTTAACAAAAAGGATTTTAAAAAAAAATTTATATCCAATCAGCATAAAAAAGAATGTTGGAACGATAAAAAAAAATTAGGATTTGCCTAATCATATATATACAAATTAATATATATCTACTTATGGATTGTTTTCATTCCTATCACTGTTAGTGTCCTGCTAGACATTGGATTGTGACCATTGCCTTCTTGTGTGATCAGCTTACTTACATATTGAGCAAGTCTTTTGAGCTCGCTTCATTTTCAAGATGCTAATAATGTTGGTTGAGAGTTGACCATTGTCTACAATTAATATTACCTATGTTTGATTATAATCCGACAGGTCTTGAGAATGTCTATCAAAACAACCCATAATATGAATATAAATAACCTGTATGCTTCCAAAACAACCCATAATACGAAAACTATAAATATTCCAGACAAGTTTATTCCACACGTAAACAATACATACAATGAACATTAACAATCCATATGTATCTTCCAAACACACATAAATTTAGTTGTCTAATAAACAACATATTAAAAATAACTCATAAAAATTTATTCAGAAAAAAAAAAAACCATAATATGAATATATACAATCTATATACTTCGAAAACAATCCATAATACGAAAACTATAATCAACCCAAATAGTTCATTCAACACGTAAACAAGCCATAAAATGAACATAGACAATCCATATACATCTTCCAAACTCACGTAACCTTGGTTGTCAAACAAATAACAAATTATAAATAACCCATAAAAGTTCATTCCACAAAAAAACAACTCATAATACGAATATAAACAAAATATGCACTTCCAAAACAATCAGTAATACAAAAACTATAAACAACCCAAATAGGTTCATTTCAGACGTAAACAAAACATACAACGAACATAAAATAGCATGTATACATCTTCTAAATGTACATAACCCTGGTTATCAAAAAATGGCATATTATAAACAACCCATAAAAATTCATTCCACAAACAAAAAGCCCATATACACAACAACTCATTTAGCTTTTATGAACCAACTTTTTTTAGAAATATATACCCACGAAAATAGCAAAAACAGATGAACATACCCAAAACACAAATAATGTATACCAAAACACAAATGTTAAAGATACCCATTAAATTTTTCTTCATTAATAGAAGCCTTTCAACCATTTTAACACTCTCAAACAAAAAATTACCTCAAAAAGGATGGGTGAAACCAAGGAACTATAAACCTGCCTGTAAAAAAATATTTTCTTTTTTACTTTCTCCACAAAAAAGTCACTTCTTTGGAATAGATTAGCTCCAAAGGTCGAGGTAAGGCAATAGGTTGCTGAATATTTTCCCTTATTATAAGATAGGAATTCATCCCCTAGCTAGCAAGAGCGGAGCCGATTAGGAAAGACTATAGCCCTAAAAAGGCCCCGGAACGTCAACGCAAATCACAAGGAGCAATAGCAATAAGAGTCCTAGTAGCAGTAGGAGGAAGGGTACAAGGATGCAATTACTTTGGAAGCATTCTGCCCCCAGTAAATTACTTCTTTGGAGGAATAAAAACCTCAACTCGATCAAAGAACAGTGACCCACGCAAACAGCCTTCCAAACATAACTTCTACTAGTGGTACCAAAGCTCGAAAAGGCCATCTGTCCGTTGTTGACTCTAAATCAAAGGAGTTTTTTTTTTCCCTATTATTATATTGTTACAACTCATGTTCCCCCACCTTTTAGCGTTCTGGGGCCTTAATAATATATATATATATATATTTATATATTTATATTTTAGTACCCTTGGTTGACGAAGATGGTTTATGTGCCGCTAATGTAGCGGCTTGTCGAGCATTTAACAAACTCACACAATCCATTTCAAATAGGAATTGTCCCACGTAATCTAATGTAATAGAAGAATCACAGTTCGGCGACCAGACGAAAGAGATATGAATTCCATTCGTCTGGGTCGGAGGCGCAAAGTTCATCATTCAGTGGTGGGGTCTTCATGATCCTCGCCCGCAGATTTGGATGGCTTGGCTATGTCTTTGAACTGATTTGACTTGAAAATTTGATTCCTTTGACACTGCAAGATTGAGGAGATCCCTGGGGAAAGCATAGTAGGAGGCCCTGGGTTTGTCTCAAAATGAAATATTGCAAAAGAAGATTCTTGGATTGAAATCTGTAGTTTGGAAGGGCAAATATGTAATTGAACATGACAAAGTGGACATATTTTGTTAAATTTATAAGGTTGTCCACTTTTTATCTGACACATTTCAAAATGGATAAATGATGTAATTTCCTCTATTATTATTATTTCAAATTATAATTCTTCGCTATAGAAAATCGATGTAATACCTAATATACTTTATTTTCCTTTTCTGAAGACGGATTTAGTTGCCAGTTCTACTGTCACTAATCTAAGAATTACTCTTCAATATTGGATTGTTTTTATTTCTTCGTTATGAGATATATATATAAAATTGAATGCCTTATGAAATAATAAGTAAAATAAAGCAAATAAAAATAAGAATATAGAAGTAGAAAATAAGAAATTTTTTTTTAACCACTGATAAGGGATAATCAAAATGGGCCTACACAAAATAGGTCCATGGATAAGAAATTTCTTGGACCAAAGATTAAACCAAAAGCCCAATAAAAAAGTCCTACGTAAAAAAAGTTAAGGGACCATTTTTGGTATGAAAGGACGAGTTGGAATAATCAAACTCCCACCACTTATTATAAAGGATAAAAATCCATGAAAAGGGAATAGCCGATTGAAAGAAACTATTTGAAATAGTATTAAGAAGAAATTAAATGTTGCATGTCTCGAAGAGAGAGAGAGAATGACAGTCATGAAAATTACCCTCAAACCTATACCTAAGAAAGAGGTGGGCTCTAATGTAATGATATGACTCCATCATCAACAGTCCTATATGCAAAAGTTCCTCAATAAGAAAGGGATATATATATATATATATATATATATGTATATGTATATGTAATTGAGTAGGGAGAAACGAAGGTATGCCAAATTTTCCATGACTAGAAAAACCATCTATAAAGAAAAAGAAAGCTTTCTCTTCTAGAGAAAGATTTTTACGTATACAGTTCTACTAACAAAACTATCGGAGTTATTACAGGAGAGATTCTTCCTATCTTTCTATGAGAATTTTTTTCAAGAAACTCAGGAATATATCAACAAGAGAACTTTCCAATTGCCCCAATCTAGATTTCATCCACACGGCGGGCAAGCCTTCCAAATTTCAAGTTATAACTTGAAACATAACAAAGCTTAGGTTAGGTTACACCAAGCTTAGGGAATTTTGACTTTCCATTTAAAGTATAACAAAAACCCCCAAGCTTCTTAAACTTGGCTAGGAAAGTTTCAAGTCACAACTGGAATAAACAACAGATTAAAAATAACTCATAAAAATTTTTTCCAAAAAAAAATCCCATAATATGAATATAAATAATCTATATACTTCGAAAACAATGCATAATACGAAAACTATAATCAACCCAAATGAGTTCATTCAACATGTAAACAAGCCATAAAATGAACATAAACAATCCATATACATCTTCCAAACTCACGTAACCTTGGTTGTCAAACAAATTACAAATTATAAATAATCCATAAAAATTCATTCCACAAACAAACAATTCATAATACGAATATAAACAAAATATATATTTCCAAAACAATCAGTAATATAAAAACTATAAACAACCCAAATAAGTTCATTTTAGACGTAAACAAGACATACAACGAACATAAAATAGCATGTATACATCTTCTAAATGTACATAACCCTGGTTATCAAAAAATGGCATATTATAAACAACCCATAAAAATTCATTCCACAAACAAAAAGCCCATACACACAACAACTCATTTGGTTTTTATGAACAAACTTTTTTTTAGAAAAATATACCCACGAAAATAGAAAAAACGGATGTACATACCCAAACACAAATAATGTATACCAAAACAGAAATATTAAATATACCCATTAAATTTTCCATCATGAATAGAAGCCTTTCAACCATTTGAACACTCCCAAACAAAAAATAACCTTAAAAGGGATGGTTGCAACCAAGAAACTATAAAATTGCCTGTAATAAAATGTTTCTTTTTTACTTTCTCCACAAAAAGTCACTTCATTGGAATAGATTAGCTCCAAAGGCTATGTCTTTGAATTGATTTGAGTTGAAAATTTGATTCTTTTGACACTGTGAGACTGAAGAGATCCTTGGGGTTGGTGAAAGCATAGTAGGAGGCCTTGGGTTTGTCTCAAAATGAAATATTCCAAAAGAAGATTCTTGGATCAAAATCGGTAGTTTGGAAGGGCAAATATGAAATTGAACATGACAAAGTGGACATATTTTGTTAAATTTATAAGGTTGTCCACTTTTTATTTGACACATTTCAAAATGGATAAATGATGTAATTTCCTCTATTATTATTATTTCAAATTACAATTATTTGCTATAGAAAATCAATGCAAAACCTTATATACTTTATTCTCCTTTTCTGAAGACGGATTTAGTTGCCAGTTCTACTGTCACTAATCTAAGAATTACTTTTCAATATTGGATTGTTTTTATTTCTTGGTTATGAGATATATATATATAAAATTGAATGTGTTATGAAATAATAAGTAAAATAAAGCAAATAAAAATAAGAAAATAGAAGTAGAAAATCAAAAAAAATAAGACATTTTTGTTTAACTACTGATAAGGGATAATCAAAATGGGCCTATAAAAAAGAGGTCCATGGATAAGAAATTTCTTGGACCAAATATTAAGGCAAAAGCCCAATAAAAAAGTCTTACTTACAAAAAGTTAAGGGACCAATTTTGGTATGAAAGGACAAGTTTGAATAATTAAACTCTCCAAACTTATTATAAAGGATAAAAATCCATGAAAAGGGAATAGCCGATTAAAAGAAACTATTTGAAATAGCATTAAGTAGAAATTAAATGTTGTATATCTCGAAGAGAGAAAGAGAATGACAGCCATGAAAATTACCCTCAAACGTATACTTAAGAAATGGGTGGGCTCTAATGTAATGATATGACTCCATCGTCAACAGTCCTATATGCCAAAGTTCCTCAATAAGAAAGGGATATATATATATATATATATGTGTGTGTGTGTGTGTGTGTGTGTGTGTAATTGAGTAGGGAGAAACGAAGGTATGCCAAATTTTCCATGACTAGAAAAACTATCTATAAAGAAAAAGAAAGCTTTCTCTTCTAGAGAAAGATTTTTACGTATACAGTTTTACTAACAAAACTATCGGAGTTATAACAAGAGAGATTCTTCCTGTCTTTCTATGAGAATTTTTTTCAAGAGACTCAGGAATATATCAACAACATCACTTTCCAATTGTCCAAATCTAGATTTCATCCACACAGCAGGCAAGCTTTCCAAATTTCATGTTATGACATGGAACATAACAAAGCTTAGGTTATGTTACACCAAGGCTAGGGAATTTTGACTTTCCATTTAAAGTATAACAAAAACACCCATGCTTGTTAAACTTGGCTAGGAATGTTTCAAGTCACAACTGGAATATACAACAGATTAAAAATAACTCATAAAAATTTATTCCGACAAAAAAAACCCATAATATGAATATATTATGAAAACTATAATCAACCCAATCTATATGGCTTGTTTATCCATATACTTCCAAAACAATCTATAATACGAAAACTATAATCAACCCAAATGAGTTCATTCAACAAGTAAACAAGCCATAAAGTGAACATAAACAATCCATATACATCTTCCAAACTCACGTAACCTTGGTTGTCAAACAAATAACAAATCATAAATAACCCATAAAAATTCATTCCACAAACAAACAACTCATAATACGAATATAAACAAAATATATATTTCCAAAACAATCAGTAATACAAAAACTATAAACAACCCAAATAAGTTCATTTTAGACGTAAACAAAACATGCAACGAACATAAAATAGCACGTATACATCTTCTAAATGCACATAACCCTGGTTATCAAAAAATGGCATATTATTAACAACCCATAAAAATTCATTCCATAAATAAAAAGCCCATACAGACAACAACTCATTTAGCTTTTATGAACAAACTTTTTATAGAAAAATATACCCATGAAAATAGAAAAAATAGATGAACATACCCAAAACACAAATAATGTATACCAAAACACAGATATTAAAGATACCCATTAAATTTTCCTTCATGAATAGAAGCCTTTCAACCATTTTAACACTCTCAAAAAAAAAATTTACCTTAAAAGGGATGGGTGCAACCAAGAAACTGTAAACCTGCCTGTAAAAAAAACTTTTGTTTTCTACTTTCTCCACAAAAAGTCACTTCTTTGGAATAGATTTGCTCCAAAGGTTATGTCTTTGAACTGATTTGAGTTGAAAATTTGATTTTTTTGACACTGCGAGATTGATGAGATCCTCGGGGTTGGAGAAAGCATAGTAGGAGGCCCCGGGTTTGTCTCAAAATGAAATATTGCAAAAGAAGATTCTTGGATTGGAATCTGTAGTTTGGAAGGGCAAATATGTAATTGAACACGACAAAGGGGACATATTTGGTTAAATTTATACAGTAGTCCACTTTTTATTTGACACATTTCAAAATGGATAAATGATGTAGTTTCCTCTATTATTATTATTTCAAAATTACAATTCTTTGCTATCGAAAATCAATGTAACACCTTATATACTTTATTTTCCTTTTCTGAAGACGGATTTAGTTTCCGGTTCTACTGTCACTAATCTAAGAATTACTCATCAATATTGGATTGTTTTTATTTCTTAGTTATGATATATATATATAAAGATTTATTTAAAATTGAATGTGTTATGAAATAATAAGTAAAATAAAGCAAATAAAAATAAGAATATAGAAGTAGAAAATAAGACAAAATAAGACATTTTTGTTTAACCACTGATGACGGATCATCAAAATGGGCCTATAAAAAAGAGGTCCATGGATAAGAAATTTCTTGGATCAATGATTAAACCAAAAGCCCAATAAAAAAGTCTTACTTAAGAAAAGTTAAGGGACCAATTTTGGTATGAAAGGACGAGTTGGAATAATAAACACTTTGCCCACTTATTATAAAGGATAAAAATCCATCAAAAGGGAATAGCCGATTAAAAGACACTGTTTGAAATAGCATTAAGTAGAAATTAAATGTTGCATGTCTCAAAGAGAGAGAGAGAATGACAGCCATGAAAATTACCCTCAAACCTACACCTAAGAAATAGGTGGGCTCTAATGTAATGATATGACTCCATCATCAACAGTCCCATATGCAAAAGCTCCACAATAAGAAAGGGATATATATATATATATATATATATATATATATATTTATATATATACGGATTTGCCAAGGTGCGTTCCGGAGCGTGCATTAATGAGCTCTCCAACCGTTACCGTAACGGAATTTTTGCTCCGCTTGGTTGGTAACGGTTACGGTAACGGTTGGAGCGCGCCTTCGCAAATCCGTATATATATATATATATATATATATATATATATGTTATTGAGTAGAGAAAAACGAAGTTATGCCAAATTTTCCATAACTAGAAAAACTATCTATAAAGAAAAAGAAAGCTTTCTCTTCTAGAGAGAGTTTTTTACATATACAGTTTTACTAACAAAACTATCGGAGTTATTACGGGAGAGATTCTTCCTGTCTTTCGATGAGATTTTTTTTTTCAAGAAACTCAGGAATATATCAACAAGAGAACTTTCCAGTTGCCCTAATCTAGATTTCATCCACACGGCGAGCAAGCTTTGCAAATTTCAAGTTATAACTTGAAACATAACAAAGCTTAGGTTAGGTTACACCGAGCTTAGGGAATTTTGACTTTCCATTTAAAGTATAACTAAAACCCCCAAGCTTGTTAAACTTGGCTAGGAAAGTTTCAAGTCACAACTTGAAACATAACCCCACCTCTCAAATTGGGTCACCCTTAGTTTGGGTGTCTTGAAGACGTAACTTGAGGATACAATTATTATAATTCTAAGTTGAGTTACACTTAGCTTAAATTAGCAAGCTAGGTTATATTTAGCTTTTGATTTTTTTTTTTTTTTTCAAGTCATAACTTGGAATCCAACATGTTAATGTTCTAAGCAAAGTCTGTACTTTGAAGAATGAAAAAATAGAGACTTAGAGAGTTCCAAAAATAAAACTTCAATGCGAAAGGTGAAATACATGTGAACGAGATCAGTACCTCATCTAAGAGTCTTAAATAAAGAATAAGGGTATGTATCGGTGGACACCAAATGATATAGCTGAAATATGGAGAGTATTTGAAGGTTGGGTTTCGACTAGATCAGCGAGCATGAATGCATCCACCTACAAAGAAAACAAACTCATGGAAGGGGGTAACTCCCAATTATCCGCTCGTAATGTCGAAGAATATCTTAGGAAATCAAACTACAACTGATTGCTTAAAAGTTAAAAGAGAGATAAGAGAGAAGATATCTTTTAATTTCTTAATGACTCTAAACCAGAAATTTCTTTATTTTATTACTAGTCTCAACCACAATATTGCTAGCATATCTTGCATTGAAAAACACACGTTTGAAAATCTCATTTTTGTTGTTAGAGACGCAAATCAAAGAATTGGGGCATGAACCTCTTTGTTGAGTAGAAAAACATAAGCGACTATTCAAATATAATAAATGATCTTTTAAGACCATTTTTTTCCAATTGATATATCTTTATGAAAGGATTATTAAGAAGAACTATTCAAGACGACATGTCTTTTTTTTTTTTTTTTTGAAAGGGTTATGAACACTGCCAATATGTTACTTTTCATTTAAAATTATTTTGTCATTATCATCTAAAATGTCATGCAACAAATAGGTCACATGCTTTTCTTTTTTTTTCTCTTTTTTTTTTTTGGGCAAAAGGTATTATGGAGTCTTTTCATTACTTGCAATAAACTTACATGGAAGACCATAAAAGACCAATAAGTTTTAGGATATATAAGGATGAATAACATGAATATAATAACGTGAAATGAAATATGAAAATGCCTAAAAAGTTTGCACTGGTGTGCATAAACCTGAAAGTTCTTAGAAGGCCCAAAAGAAGTGTTCCATATATTCATGTGTAAATATCTTGTGAGCGTGCCAATTCTCAACAAACTAGCATGAGCCCAATATTCTTTGTATGTTAGACCAACCATATGGCGCAACAGTATTGAGTCCAATTTGAACAAAAGGTGTTGAAGGCCTAGCCTATAAATGTGAATCAGTAGCCCATATAATAACTAACAAATAAAAAATAAAAAATAAAAAAAACAAATCAAATCAGAGAGGAGCTCAAAATTTCATGCTGCCTTAAAATATTCCTTAAAATCCCTTCAATAATTCCTACAGCCTTAATCTGCGACCATAAGAGGGGAGCTTCTGAGAAACACAGATTATATTGAAGAGATTACTCTGAAGATTCAAAATAATGATTGTCCATCCAAATTTAACCTTGTTTGGCAGTATGAAACCATAATTACTAAAGTATGTCCAATTGTTTGGAAGCAGAATTTGACACATAATTTGGCCTTTTTTAAAAAAAAAAATTTTTTGTGTAAATAATGAACCACAAGAAATGTTTGAAACCCTTCAAGAGGAGCAAAGACTTCAATGCATAAAACTGGACAAACTTGAGCAGAAATATTCTAGATGTTAGTCCAGCCAAGAAACCATGTTCTAAGCAGATCACTTATGTCATGAAATGAGAACTCAGCATATCAATTATGAGAGATGATCAACCAAAAAAATGCAGATCCGGGTAAAAATTTGATGGATATCAAGGACCAATCTTAACACTAGTGGAATCATCAAGGAAGTCATTTATGATGGAGTTCAATGAAGAAAAGATTCATGAAAGAAATCAAGTCTATAGGGAATGTCATTTCAAGTCATGGAGGCTTCCTAGAGTTGTTCTTTCAAGTGAGGGCTTGTTGGAACCCATGTATTAAGCATTGATGCCCAACTTCACGGACTTGTATTTCAAATACAAGAATGATATTCCAAGGTTGAACGATGTCACTTCAAATATGACAAAAGAAAGAGTTGAAATAGCTCAAAGAATGGAAGAATTTGAAGTCTTCTTTGGAAGTAATCTTATGGAAGTTTGGAAGGTTTATGTATAAGGATTTGTAATTCAAATTTAGACCTTAAAACATGAGTAAACAAGGTCTGAATACATTCCAAGATGATTAAACAATCAAGCCTTAACAAGCCCAGAAGAAGGCATCAAAGAAGGCCAAAGAAAACAAGTGAAAAGAGAGCAAATCGGAGCAAGCCAAGATCAACCGGTGCAGCCACAGCTGCAGCTGCTTGGCACCAGTGAACTAGAGCAATTTTGCCACTGCATCAACTGGTCCAAGAGGGCAGTGTTGGGATTTATGCCCAAAAAGGTTGTCATTTTCTGAGAAAAAGTGTATAAGAGTATAATCTTAATAAGTAATATTATACATATTAGCGTAACATGCAATAAGGTCCAACTTGATTTAAATAGGTGATCTGTGTGTTGGGATGTTCAGCATAGTAAGGTACGGATCACCGGAAGTTTAAATCATAAG
>JAOXNR010000155.1:0-11500 GCA_028571225.1 Parsonsia alboflavescens | reverse complement strand
ATGTAGAGTAGTTCAAATTAGCTCCATTTAACTTCTCACTAAAGTAAGCAATTGGTTTCTTTTCTTGCATCAAAACAACCCTGGTGGACAAGCCTTTTTAGCGACGAGGGGGAGGGGGGGACGACTGTGAATAGGGTGAAAAGGGTAAGGCAGTGGCCAAGGAAGGACAACACGACAAAACCAGCAAAGAGGCAACAATAGCGGTGACAGCCAAGCGATGCTTTAATTGTCAGGGTATTGGGGACTTTGTCGCAGACTGCCCTAACGGGCAGTTCATGACACTTAGCGAGGAGGTTCTTGAGCAGGTGTTTGATGAGCATAAAGAGGAGCTTGATGACGCATAAGAGGAGAAGGACATTGTATATGCTGATTCGGGTGAGTCCCTTGTGATTCGATTAGTGCTAAGTGTGGCAGCGGTGGAAAATGAGTCTTGGTTGCGGCATAATATCTTCCATCCTCGGTGTATTGTCGAAGGGAAGGTTTACAACATGATCAGTGATGGCAGTAGTTGCGAGAATGTGGTTTCCATGACGATGGTAGAAAAATTGGATTTGGAAAGAATTGAGCACCCGCAATCCTACAAATTGTCACGGTTGAAGAAGGGCAATAAAGTAAAAGTCAACAACGGTGCCTGGTTCGGTTTTCGATTGGAAAAAGATATACGGAGGAGGTCTGGTGTGATGTTGTTCCTATAGCTGCCTATCACATTATGTTAGGGAGGCCATGGAAGTATGATAGGAGGGCAACTCATGTTGGTTTTTGAAACACATATTCCTTCAGCAGGGATGGAGAGAATATCACACTGGGTCCTTCGGATTTGAGGAAAGAGGCATTAAGGAATTTGCTATCAAGAGCAGAATTTCATATTGAGATGAGAAGGGCGACCAAAGATTTACATTGGTTGTTTTGGAACAAAATGCAAATCAGTCCAATCTTCCAGAGTAGATTGCTCCTTTATCGAGTGATAGTCAGTTCAGTTCGGGTGTTGCGGAACGTGCTAGATAGATCAAGGAGCTTCATTTTTAGGATCGTGCCCCGATTAAATGGAGGAATTTGCAGTCTAAACGACGGAATGGTAAATGTCGGAGGAAGGGTGTGTTCAAGAAAGGCGATCTGGTTTGGATTCAATTGAGAAAAGAGAGATTTCCGGAGGGCAAATTTGGTAAGTTGCAGTTGTTTGCAGATGGACTATTCAGGGTGTTGGATCAGATTAATGACAATGCCTACAAGATTGACTTGCCAAGAAACTACCATGTGTAGGAGGAAGAGGAAGAATTCATCGTTGATGCAGCTGGTGATGACGAGTTAGATTCGAGGGCGAAGCTTTTCCTAGCAAGGGAGGATGATGCCGGGGCACTGGTCCGAGCTCAAAATGGGCTAAAATTTGATTGGGTGACCTGGAACAGCCCAACGAGCAAGACTCACTGCTATGCCATGATGCAAGGCCTTTTTCGGCCATCCAGAGTCATCTTGATGTAGTTTCTGGCATTTTATGTTTTTTAAGGGTATTTTTGTAATTTGTTGTTTTTTGGGATATTTTTGTAATGTCATTATTTTTAAGTTCAAATTAGATTTAGGTTTTGTTTTAAGTTTTAAATATTTCGCTTGTCTTAGTTTTCAGTAACTTTTAGATTATTGATAATTTTCGACTTAGATCGTTTTTTTAAAAATTAGAGAGTTTTCACAAATTTTCAGCTTTTCTTCTATTTAGTCATTCTTTTCGATATTGTTCTTGCATCATGTTTGG
Source organism: Parsonsia alboflavescens (assembly GCA_028571225.1). Classification (NCBI taxonomy): domain Eukaryota; kingdom Viridiplantae; phylum Streptophyta; class Magnoliopsida; order Gentianales; family Apocynaceae; genus Parsonsia; species Parsonsia alboflavescens. Next base: position 9,753 of record JAOXNR010000155.1, on the reverse strand, counting down.
TAATTATTGAATAAGGATTCATTGGTTTTGTTTTTTGGATTTCTTAGCATATAAAGTTGAAAGTCCTTTTTATTTCCCCCTCATGCAGGCCATCGATCACTCAAAGCCAATCAAACAATGGAACATTTTCTTAGTTAGTACTAGTCTCACAACTCTTTTCTCCATTTCTATTTACTCAAAAGCCAATGTTATGTTCCTGTATTTAATTATTTATTTTCTGTTAGTTCCATTCCTTGACATCATTCTTATTTGCATAACTATTATTTCACCTTGTAGGATGAGTATCAAAGTCCTTACATGAGCGAGGGTTCACTAAAGCCTGTGCACAAGAGAACTGAATCATACAAGAAAGTAATGGAGCTAAAAAATATGTATAGAGGGTTTGTAGAACACCAACCTGGGCTTCACGATAGGTTAGCTTCTGAAGAGGCTAATGTTCTCTCCAAGTAATGTAGCAAATAAATGTGTACTTTCATGGCATTAGTTTCAAATAAATGTTGCATTATGGATGAGTGGAATCAATCATGTCTTTAAATTTCAAATTGGTTTCTTGATTTCAAAAGAGCTATCTGCGACAAACTTTGTTCTTGGCGTTATTGAATTGATAGTCTTTCCTTTCTGGTTTTATATTTTAATCCAGTTATTGTTGGGTGATTAACTGTTGTTGTTGGTGTAATTTGGATGGGTGGGGATTGGTGATTGGTTGGGAAAGAAGTTCCATTTTATTCCTTAAGGTGTTAGTGGTCTACAGGTGATAGGTTTAAAGGGCCAAACTTGTGAGATGTCTGTCAAAATCAGAGTGATCTCTTTAGTTATCCTATGCCACCATTGTTATTTAAAGACAGCAACTTGTGAGATGTCTCCCTCTAATATTACGCCTTTTTCTAAGTTTTTTACCCCTTTTCTTGGAGAGTTAGCCACAAAGAAGATTGGTTTGCTTTTCAACTATGGAATATTGCTTGGCTTCTCTTATTTTTCTCTAGCTTTCAATATAAGCTATTGGAGTCCCTTGGAACTGTTAGTAATAGGCCATCTCAATGTTTACATGCATAAGACTGGAAATTTTCACTTTTATCTATGTTCTTGGTGGCTGCTTTTGATCTGATCTCAAAATTGAAATGGATTCTTCATGCAAGTCAATCAAAGACACCCATTTGAGATCAACCCAAGACTTTATTAAGAGGTTCAAGCCAGATACCAATTGACCATGAATGTCTTCTAATATGTCCAATTAGTTTGAATTTCATCAATTCAATTCAATTGCTCTAGCCAAGTATTGAAGAACTCAAAAGTTATACTAAGAACCCTAGAAGAGTTATTAGAAGAACACTAAAGAAAGATGAGTTTGATTCATAAGGATTTCTCTCAATTGAAATAAGTTCTTTGTCAAAAAGTTGTCTTTCAAATTGCGAATAGAAGACTATTTATACTCTCAATGGTAAGAGGCCCAAATTGATGTCTTACAATGGTCTAAGGACTATAAAGCCCATATTTAATAAGTCAAATCACCATTAGATACTAAGAAAAGTCAGGAAAAACATAAAAAACATTGCATTGACGAAACAGGGGAAAAGGGCATCCAATGTCGGTTAGATAAGAGCTAGCACCGAATGATGGTCCGAATGGCTAATGGAAATTCCAGTAGCGATTCGACACTATCATCTGAAGCCAGCTAGTGTACCGTGGAGCGTCGAATGGTGCTTTGTAGCCCTATTTGGTGCTTTCTTGTGCCATCTCCTCACCACACTCGTTTTCCACCCTGCCAACTTCATTCTAAGCCTTCCTAGGCTTATCAACTTGATTTCTAAGGCTCCCAAGAGCTTCTTCTTCAATTGTATACTTCTCATCTATCATCTATAAGTTGAAATCCTTCAGTGGTTGCCCTTCTTCATCAATTGTCATCTCTTCAAAGTTAGCTTCAAAGTTAATCAAAGCTTCTTTTCCTTGAACAAATTACACTAATGCTTGCCTCAACTTCAAACCTCTTGGCTTAGTGATAGGGTCAGAAGGTATCTTCAGAGTTGGATCACCATCATTCCCCCTCACCTCAAAAGGATTCATCCTCAAATCGGCTTCATCTACATCAAAAGGAGAGAGATCATTAACATTGCATGTTGAACTCACATTACACTTACCTTGAAGATCCACTTTGTAAGCATTATCATTGATCTTCTCTATGATTTGAAATGGTCCATCTCCTCTTGGTTTCGGCTTTGTCTTTCTAGATTGAGGAAATCTTTCCTTCCTTATGTGAATCCATACCCAATCACCAACATTGAATCTCATTTCCCTTCTACCTCTATTGTGTTGCTTGGCATATCTTTCATTTTGCGATTGAATATTCTCCCTTGCTTTGGAATGCATTTGCTCAACCAATCCCTCCTTCCTTTTGCCATCTAAGCTATCAATTTCATTCAAAGGTAAAGGGGTTAGATGTAGAGGCGTCAAAGGATTATAACCATAAATCAATTCAAATGGAGAATAATGAGTAGAAGACTGCACACATCTATTATAGGCAATTCAATGAAAGATAGACATTCTTCCCAAGACCTCAAATTCTTTTTTATTATGGCTGTTAACAAGGTTCCCAAAGTCCTATTCCGTTTGAGGGTGGCAAGTAGTAGAAAAACACTACTTAGTTCGCAACAACCATCAACAGACCTTCCAAAAATAGGTCAAGAATGTGGTATCCCTATCACTAACTGTAGTTCTAGGAAGTCCATGGAATCTATCCACATCTTTGAAAAAAAAAGCTTGCAACATTATGAGCAATATCAATTTTGGAGCAAGCAATAAAGTGTGCCATTTTAGAAAATCTATCAACAACCAAAAGAATCGAATCCTTACCCCTACTAGACCTCAGTAAACCAAGCACAAAATTCATAGAAATGTGTTCCAAGGTGCATAAGGAATAGTCAATGACATGTAAAGACGATTTGTTTTAATGGTAGACATAGCCTTCTTACAAACAATGCATGATTCACACACTTTAACAACATCCCTCTTCATGTGAGGCCAATGAAAATGCTCCTTAAGAGTATCTAGAGTCTTGGAAATGAAAACAATGTTCCATTAGGCCACTACCATGACTTTCAATAACAAGTAATCTTCTTAAAAAACATTTAGGCACACACAATTTATCTTCTCTAAATAGAAAACCATCATGCAAGTAATGCTTTTCATATGCTCCTTTCCCACAAGTAATAAAGGCATGTTTGAAATCATCATCCTCACCATACAAATCTTTAATGAACTCAAATTCAAGCAACTTAGCATCAAGGGTAGCAAGTAAGGTGTACCTCGTTGATAGAGCATCTGCTACAACATTCTCTTTAACTTGTATTGGATAATATAGAGGTACATCTCTATGAACTCCACCCATGTTGCATATCATTTGCTTAGCTTTGATTGTCCCTTGTGCGGTACCTCGTTCTTTAAATTTGCTTAAAGTTGTTCAATTCTAAGCATGTTAAAGACAACCTTTAAGTGACTAACATGCTCATTTATTTCCCCTACTGTAAACCAAGAAGTCATCAAAGTATACTACCATAAATTTACTCATGCAACCTCTAAGGACATGATTCATGAACCTCATGAAAGTGCTAGGTGCATTTGTGAGACCAAAAGGCATAACAAGCCACTCATGCAAGCCATGTTTAGTCTTAAAAGCTATTTTCCACTCATCTCCTTCTTTCATACGAATTTGGTGATAGCCACTTTTCAAGTCAATCTTAGAAAAACATATACTACGACTTAATTCATCAAGCACATCATCTAATCAAGGGATGGGAAAGCGATACTTTACAGTGATTTTGTTGTTTGAACGACAATCAATACACATCCTCCAACTTCCATCCTTCTTGGGCATGAGAAGAAAGGGGTACCGCACAAGGGCTCATGCTTTCCCTCACAATGCCTTTGGAAAGAGGCTCCTCCACTTGTCTTTGAAGCTCCTTCGTCTCCTCTGGATTGGTTCCATAGGCTACCTTGTTTGGTAACTGTGCTTCTGGTATCAAATCTATTTGATGCTCAATCCTGCTCAATGGTGGCAATGCTTGAGGAAGCTCTTCCGGAAACACATCCTCAAATTCCTTCAAAAGAGAACAAAAATCACTAGGATGAGAGAGTTAATATCATCATCAAAAGAAGTAGAATGGAAAGAATGTTCATAAATAAGTAAGACCATTGGCCTGAAGCCCACACATGCACTCTTCAACTCTCTTTCTTTTCCATAAAAACTCACTTTCTTTCCACTTCTCTTTTCTTCTTCACTCTTGTTCTTTTCACTCTCATTTTGTCTCTCCTTTTCTTTCTTCCTTCCCCCTTTCTCGTTTCTTCCCCTCTCATTCTCTCTTGTTTTTCACTCATTTTTTCTCTTGTCTTTCTCCTCATAGAATTCTTTCATCCTCGCAAGAATTTTCTTTTGGTTCATATAGGCTTCATGAGGTTTTAAAGGGCTTAAGTGTATCTTTCTTCCTTCAAACTCCAAGGAATGCTTCTTCTTATGGCCATCATAGATCACCTTCCTATCATATTTCCATGGCCTCCCAAGTATCAAATGTGTAGCTTGCACGGGCACTATATCACATAGCATATCATCATAATACTTGCCCATAGAGAATGAGATCCTGACTTGCTTGCCAACCTTTAGTTCACCACTATTATTTAACCACTGAAGCTTGCATGGCTTCGGGTGGTTTAAGAAAGGTAACTTTATCTTCTCAACCAAGTAGGCACTTGCAACATTCACACGACTTCCACTATCTACAATGACACTTCGCCAATGTCCTTGTATCAAGCATCTTGAATGGAATAAGTTCTCTGATTGCAAGTCCTCTTCTTTACAAGCTTGAGTACTAAGTACTCTCCTAATCATGTACATTTGTTTAAAATCACCTTCATTAGGATTGAATTCAACTCCATGCCTCTCTCCTTCAACCACAATTCCTTCTTCTTCATCTTCACTAGCCGACTCCACTATGTCCCTATTGTTCAAGATGAAGTTCCTTTTGTTAGGACATTGGTTGGCATGGTGTCTAAAGCCTTGACACTTGTGGCACTTGACAACTCTAGCCTTGAGAGGTGGTAGTTGAACTTTCCCTTTGTCTTCTTGTGGCCCTTTGTTCTCTTGATATTTAGGCTTGAATCCCTCCTTCTTAGGTGAATATTTAGGTGCCACTCCTTCCTTCTTAGGCCAAGCAGTAGTAAGCTTGGCTGATGAATTTCCATAGCTATGTGAGCTATAAGGTTTCCCACTTGAACTCCTCTTGTGCTTCAATTGTTTCTCATTCTTTATGGCTATATTCACCATATCTTAGAGATGGTGAAATTGGCATATCTCCACTCTATCTGCTATCTCTATTCAAGCCACAAAGAAATCTTGTAATGGTAGCTTCTTCATCCTCCACAATGTTGACCCTCATCATGGCTACTTCCATCTCCTTGTAGTACTCATTTACACCTTTGGAGCCTTGATGTAGAATTTGAAGCTTGTGGTAGAGTTCCCTATGATAGTAGCATGGAACAAATCTATGCCTTGTGACTTCCTTAAGCTCATTCCATGTTGCCATGGGTGGTTCATGTGTTCTCTTATTGGTGATCATCAATTGCTCCCACCAAGTAAGTGCATAATCCAAAAATTCAACAGTAGCTAGCTTCAAATTCGTAGCTTCGGGATATTTATGGCAATCAAATACATGCTCCAATTTGCTCTCCCAAGTAAGGTCAGCTTTCAGATCATGAGCTCATTTGAATGGTGGAATGGTTAGCTTAATGGATCCTAAGCTAACATCAATTTTTCTAGGTTCTTGGTACTCTCCTTCCTCTTTTTGTCCCTAGAAGTCCTCTTCTCCATTGAGGACTTCCTCAAAATAATCTTGGAGCACTCTTCTTCTAGGTTGGGCTCTTGGTATTTGTCCTCCCTTTCCTATACCTGTTTGTTGGAATGGATTTCTCAATATTTGAGCCTATGGCGTTTCAAAAGCATTCACACTTTCTTCAACTCTATCAATCCTTGATCCAATATCCCTCCTCATCTCTCCTAAGCTTTAGTTGAATTGAGCCATCATGTCTTGAGACATTTGTTGCATATCTTCCTTTAGGGAAGACATCACAGTGTTGTCCTCTCCCATGTTTGATGCATTAGATGAAGTTGATTCTTTTCTTGGCATGATTGTACCTATGATTTAAAGACACAAAAACAGGTCAAATATGTATATCCTCACAAGCACTCGTGTATCACACTTACAAATGGCTTTTTCTCACTCTAATGTGCTCACCTCCTTTCACCTTTTTCCACTCGTACTCTTCTTCGAGTTCTTAATGCAACTCCAAGATTAGACAATTACTCAACAAAGCTGATCAAATCAAACATCAAAAACTCAAAGGACATTGTCCATATTTTCCAACACATGAGATTCAAAGAGATAAGAGTTTCAAAGAAAATGGCCAATGAACACAAGACAATTGATCGAACACTTAGAATTCAAGGAAAATAGATGAAAGGTAATTTATCAAACACCTTGAGGTTAAAGAGTTGTGATCCCAATTTCAATCAAAATCAATGCGGTCAAGTGTCCCAATCAACAAATTTGAGTAGATAAGCAGGCAATTCAACTCAATAGATCATAAATCAACCTCTACCCATCAATTTGATAAACATATCACATAGAATTCAGCTTCACAAGTATAGATCACAAGAATTTCGAATTTGGCTATTCTTTTTCTTTTTTTCCTCATATTTTCCAAATTTGTAGCTTGGAGATCTTTTATCTCTTCTTTTTTGTTTTGTTTTTTTTTTTTTTTTTTTTGTAGAGATGAGATGAAGTGGAGACACCAAACAAATTGAATTGGCCTTAAGTTTTGATCTTGGACACAATTCACACGGTTCACAAGAAGAAGAACTAGGATTAATGTAAAGGAACAAACACAAAATCACATAAGATCATAGGATTTCAAAGAAACAACATGATCTTAATAGTTAAACATGAAAGCTTTTTTTTTTTTTTTCCTTTTTTTGTAGAGATGAGATGAAGTGGAGACACCAAACAAATTGAATTGGCTTTGAGTTTTGATCTTGGACACAGTTCACACAGTTCACAAAGGATCACAAGAAGAGGAACTAGGATTAATGTAAAGGAACAAACACAGAATCACATAGGATCATAGGATTTCAAAGAAACAACATGATCTTTATAGTTAAACAAGAAAGCAAGTAAAGATAGGCAAACCGCTTGATAAAAAAACCTAAGTTCTGATACAAAAAAGATGATGTGATCTCAAAGTTGAAATGGAATCTTCATGCAAGTCAATCAAAGACACAACCATTTGAGATCAACCCAAGATTTCATGCAAGAGGTTTAGGCTAGTTACCATTGACCATGATTGTCTTCCAATATGATCAATTAGTTTGGATTTTTTTAATTCAATTCAATTACCCTAGCCAAGTATTGAAGAACTCAAGAGTTAGACTAAGAACCCTAGAAGAGTTCTTAGAAGAACACACAAGAAAAGTAGAGTTTAATCCAAAAGGATTCTCTCAATTGATAAAAAAATTGTTTGTAGAATAAGTTGTCTTTCAAATTACAAATAGAATACTATTTATACTCAAAATAGTAAGGAGCCCCAATCGATGTCTTACAATGGTCTAGGACTAAAAAGCCCATATTCAATAAGTCAAATGACCATTAGATATTAAGAGAAGTAAAAAAAAAACATAAAAAACATCGCATTGTCAAAATAGGGAGAAAGTGCTGGTGCTAGTTGGAAAAGAGCTGGCACCTGATGATGGTCTGGATGGCTACTGGAAATTCCTATAGTGAGCTGTCATCCGACTTTGGCAAGTGTACTGTGGAGCCCCGGATGGTGCTCTATTGCGCCATTCTATGCTTTCTCGTGCCATCTCCACACCAGACTCGTTTTACACTGTGCCAACTTCATCCCAAGCCTTCCTAGGCCTACCAACTTGATTTCAAATTCTCCCAAGGGCTTGTTCTTCAATTGTATACTTCTCATCTATCATCCATAAGTTGAAATCCTTCATTGGTTGCTCTTCTTCATCAATTGTCATCTCTACAAAGTTAACTTCAAAGTCAATCAAAGATTCTTTGAACAAATTGCACCAATGATTGCCTCAACTTTAGAGCTCTTGACCTAGTGATATTGTTGGAAGGTATCTTCAGAGTTGGATCACCATCAACTTTCCTCAATGCTGAGTATGTGTGCAAGGTTGTATTTATATGCTCAATTCCTTATTGATTGGAATTCTTCCATTACTTGGTCTATTACTTGGCATTGTTGTATCTGGTGGATTGATCTACATGACTACTTGTTTGCCCATGGCTTTGCTTGCTTTGCATAATGGTTTTGGTTATGGAATTTCCTCAAAGATCTTTTTTCGCTTTTTACTGTAGCAAATGCCAATTATGGTCTTGAGTGTAATACGTGGAATGCTTATCATTAGCTATGTTGGCCTACTATTTACTTTGGGAGATCTTTGCTTATTGGATTGTTTTTTGACTTTGCCTAGTTAAGGTCGACCGTGATCATCATTGAGGGGATCATGATTGTTAGAAGTTTGGCCCTTGAATTTTTTGTTGGTACTTAGGTGTTAGTGGAGTCTCGATGGTTGATTGATTATTGAATAATTTTCCTTCTGTGATCACTTTTGATTTTCATCTAGTTCTCTAAGCTTTTGGCTACTTAGTGTAGATGGGTTTAAGTTTAAATAAAAGATTTTCTTTGTTTTCTTTGAACTGTGTATGAGTGACTTTTTCATGGTGTTGGATATAAGGAAATAGTTTCTGGTTCCTTTGATCTTAGAAATTAAGCAAGGAAGTTTAGATAGTGAATCGAAACTTTCATTTAACCATTTATCTTGATGTCTGTTTCCTTTTTTTTTTTTTGGCTAAGAGAATGAAAGTCTATTATATTTTCTTAGACTTCGGCAGTTTTGTAACAACTTTTATTGACATTTTTTCCCTTGAATTCTTATCTACAAGGATTAGGAATCTGAGGCTACCACTGCACAGACTACTTTTCCTTTGTGTTTTGGATAGTTTCTGAATAGACTTTGTTTCTTATCTACATTTTTATTGGATATTTGGATAGTTTCTAGATATTTATCACTCTTCTTTTTTTCTTTTTTTTTGTCTTTTAGGTTAAACTTACTATGAATACTATATTAATTTTAGAGTTGTAATTAGAAACTTTATTAATTGATCAACTAATCTAAAAAATTGAAAATGTCATTTTCTTTTACGATGGCTTCAGACTGTCATAATTAATCATAATAATCTAGCAGGAAAAATTTTATACAACAGCTAGAGAATCGTAATAAAAGATTGTCTAAATTGCTGAAAAAGATTTGCTAGCAAGTTTATAAACGACGGCCACCAAGCAGTTGTATATATGGCAAATTATATACTATGGCTTTTTATGAGATGGTAACCCCGTCGTAAATATTTCTTATGCACTACAATTGTATAAAGTATCTTATACTATGCCAGTAGGACCACAGATTATACCGTTGTTAAAAGTATCTACAAAGGCTTTCTGCATTGGACCCTTTTTGCCACGACTGTATTTGCAACAGTCTTTGAGCCGTCGTCTATGCCATATGCGTTGCCTTCCTTATTATATACTTCGGTCTTAGGGCCGCCGTATACATCCCTATTTTTTATAGTGATTTCAATTTTTTATTATGTAATTTGTTCCTCTTCTCTACATATTTGGTTCTCCATTATAGAAATATAT
>JAOXNR010000154.1:0-11500 GCA_028571225.1 Parsonsia alboflavescens | reverse complement strand
CTTCTTCATCCTCCTCAATGTTGATTCTCATCATGGCTAACTCCATTTCTTTGTAATACTCATCAACCCCCTTGGAAACTTGTTGAAGAGTTTGAAGTTTTTGGTAAAGTTCTCTATGATAGTAGGCTGGAACAAACCTCTTTCCCATGACTGTTTTAAGCTCATCCCAAGTTGCAATGGCCGGTTCTCTAGCTCTCCTCTTGGTGATCATCAATTGTTCCCATCAAGCAAGTGCATAATCTGAAAATTCTACAATTGCTAGCTTCACTTTCTTTGGTTTCGGACAGTCATAACAATCAAATACATGCTCAACTTTACTCTCTCAAGTCAGGTATGCTTCCGGATCATGTCCTCTCCTGAATGATGGAATGATATATTATTTAAATAAAATATATTAATAAAAAAAATTTTATTTTTGAAAAAATAATTATTAATAATATATATGAAAGAGGAATATGTTTTGAAGGTTTTTTAATTTTAATTTTAGAAATATATTAATTTGGATGGGTGATGAGTAACTCTTTAAATTACCTTTCTTTCATTGTCGTGCATCTTGCAAGTATTATATTAGTTTTTTATTCTTTTAAAATCAAGGAAAATGTGAAGTTACTCAAAATATGAGATACCAAGAAATATTATAAAAGGAATTGTAAATCCAAAATCGGATATATCACTTATTAAGATATCCATTCATTCATAGTAGGAATTCGGAGTCATTAAAGTACATCACACTTTCTTCATATCTTGCAATCTCGAATGCAGCGAAGAACATTTCTCTCGTCTCATAATGAAAATATGAAAATTGTAAATTTAGGAAGCACTGCAAATATGATGTGATAGGAAGAATCCCCGCCTTGGCCTACCATATATTTTTCAAATGTTCTTCTGTTCTCTGTTTTCCTTTATACCATCATTTTTTTAAAAAAAATTTTAAAAAAAGAATATTAAAGACCAATTCGAGATATAAAAATATTTGTCAATCAACTTTGGATCCAGATCTGCTATTAAATATTTGTCATTCCTAGTTACACTACTAAAATATTAATAAAATTTTTGTTAAATTTCTACTGATGTAATGACATATAATCATGTAATAGAAGATCTCGAGTGATCAATTTTAGATTGAGGACTGTTATCCCCAGTAAATGATAGAAATTAAAAAAAACATAACAGAAATATGCCAATACAGTACATAAATAATAGAACCTATTTGCAGATAAATAATCCCATTCCACTGAATTCACTGAGTGTCCTTAAGATAAAATTGTTCCCCCACAACATATCGGGTTATAAGAACAAGAGTCTTCCAAGATAGAACGGATTCGTCTCTCTAAGTTGGTATAGAACTTTTAATGGAGACCTATGAACACAATTCTGGAAAAAATAGCACAAATGGAGAATAAGAAGATGCATAGTGTTCTTTTTCATTTTAATGTTCTATTTTTTATTCTGTATATTTTTTTGTAGATATAGAGAGCTTTTTATCGGAAAAATTTTCATAAAATGAAAAGACATAACTTTAAAAACAATAGCTGCAGCTTTTTGAATTTGAAAAGAAAAAAACGTAACTCTTGAAACATAACTTTTGCCTGAACAGACACATCACTTCTCATTCATTACTAAATTAGATTCCAACAATCCCCCACATGAATGAGAACTTCAGATGTCTCCTTAGGCTTGTGTATGTATGCATGAAAATACATTGTGTAATTATTTTATGAGAATTAATTGCAGTGGGTTAGGTAGCCAAACTTTGAACCTGCCCTAGTGAGACTTTTCGGACTTACAGCTAATCGGTAGAACAATGTCTTTGAACTGTCAACTTTAATGTAAGTTTAGACAACAAGAAACATAAAATTTTCTCTTTCCAAACTTGGTTCTCACTGTTGTGTTCTTTCTGGCCATGAACACCGCCTGGTTTCACGAGTGCTTTAGAGAACTGGCCTCGTCATTTCTCACAGAAGCGGCCACACTTCCACTCGCATAGGTGATTTCTGAATTCATTTTAACCAATTCAGAATCATTAAAAGTCTTAGCTTAGCCTGCCAATTTTGTACTGTTGTGACAGGAATGGGTAAGAGTTTAACAGTACTTCTAACGGTCAACCATAACTTCGTTTTCCCTTTGAACCTAGATCTTGGGATCTCCAGTCAATTAGATAAGGTTCCGCTATAGTGACTCATAAAGGCCTTAGTCCCATTCCTCTTGAAGTTCTTTCAACTTCCTCAAAGTTCTTTCAACTGCCTCTCTAGTTAAACCTTTAGTTAACAAATCAGGAATGTTTTCTCTTGATTTCACAAAGCCTATTGTGATAATCCCACTGGAAAGTAGCTGTCTAACAATATCGAGTATTCGGCGTATATGTCGAGACTCATCGTTATACATGACATTCCTTGCTCTGCTTATAGCTGCTAAACTGTCACAGTGTATACAAACACCTGATACTGGCTTAGATCAGCTAGGAATATCTTCAAAAAAAATTCCGAAGCCGTTCCGCTTCTTCACCGACTTTGTCTAAAGTAATAAATTCTACTTCCATGGTGGAATGTGCGATACATGTTTGTTTGGATGATTTCCAAGACACTGCTCCACCACCAAGTGTAAACACATAACCAATTGTTGATTTTGAATCGTGTGAACTGGTAATCCAATTTGCATCACTATATCCTTCAAGTACTGCAGGATAAGTAGTGTAGTGCAATGCATATTTCCGAGTATACTTCAAATAACCTAGTACATGGTACATAGCTTTCCAATGATTTTCATTTGGATTTGCCGTAAACCTATTGAGTTTACTTACCGCATAAGCTATGTCCGGTCTAGTGTAGTTCATGACATACATTAAACTGCCTAACACACTTGCATACTCCTTTTGATTCTTTCCTTCACTAGTATTTTTAGCAAGATGTAAATTAACATCTATCGAGGTTTTTACTGATGAAATACATAGATTCTTGTACTTGTCAAGAATCTTTTTAATATAATGAGATTATGATAAAGCACGCCCTTTGGATGTTCTTTGGATTTTAACTCCTAAGACCACATCCGTGACTCCCATATCTTTCATCTCAAATTCACTTGCGAGTATTTGTTTAGTAGTCTTGACAATTTCACTATTATTGCCCACAATAAGCATATCACCTACATACAAACATAAGATAACATAACTATCACGAATGTGCTTAACATATACAAATTTATCACATTCGTTATATTTAAAACCATTCGATACCATAGGTTGATCGAATTTTGTATTCCATTGTTTTGGTGCTTGTTGTTGGCCATATAATGATTTAACTAGACGACATACTTTCTTTTCTTGTCCAGGAACTATAAACCCTTCAGGTTGTTCCAAATAAAATTCTTCTTCCAAGTCTCCATTTAAAAAAGCAGTTTTAACATCCATTTGATGTATTTCTAACCCATACAAAGCAGCTATTGCGATTAACATTCTTATAGAAGTAATTCTAGTGGCAAGCGAATAGGTGTCAAAGTAATGTAGACCTTCACGTTGCCTATAGCCTTTTACTACAAGCCTTGCTTTGTATTTATCAATACTACCGTCTACCTTCATTTTCTTTTTTAAAATCCACTTACATTGTAATGGTTTACTCCCTGGAGGTAAATCAACCAATTCCTAAGTATGATTAGACAGAATAGAATCAACTTCACTATTGATAGCTTCCTTCCAAAATGGAGCTTCTGGAAAAATTATGGCCTCGTTGTAAGTTCGAGGTTCATTTTCTAACAAATAAGTTAGAAAATCAGGCCTAAAAGACGTAGACGTCCTTTGCCTTTTACTACGCCTAGGTTCATCTTCTATAGGATTACTTCTTGGTGTAGTTTCCCGAGGTCTCTTTTCCACTGATTCATATACTTTGTTATACGGGAAAATATCTTCAAAGAATATAGCATCCCTTGATTCTATAACTGTATTAACATGTATATCTGAAATCTCGGATTTATGTACTAGAAACCGATATGCATTACTATTAGACGCATATCCAATAAAAACACAATCCACGGTTTTCGGTTCAACTTTCACCTTTTTAGGTTTAGAAACCACAGCATTAGCCAAACTCCCCCACACTTTGAGATATTTTAAATTAGGCTTTTTACCTTTCCATTTTTCGTAGGGAATTTGTTGTGTCTTTTTATGAGGTACTCTATTTAAAAGAAAATTAGCTGATAAAATAGCTTTCCCCCACAAACTCCGAGGTAAACCAGAACTATTTAACAAGGCATTCATTGTATCCTTTAGAGACCGGTTTTTTCTCTCAGCTACACCATTTGATTGTGGTGTATGAGGTGGAGTAACTTGGTGTATTATACCAAACTCACAAATTTCCTCAAAAGGAAACTCATACTCTCCTCCTTTATCACTTCGTATTATTTTGATCTTTTTATTTAATTGAGTTTCAACCTCGGATTTATAATTCTTGAATGCATTAATTGCTTCATCTTTACTACTAAGTAAGTAAAGATAATAATATTTCGTGCAATCATCTATAAACGTGATATAATCAAGTTTTCCTTCTCTTGACGGAGGACTTTTCATATCATGAATATCAGTATGGATCAAATCCAAAGGTTTAGTAATCCTTTTCTCGATTGAATTAAAAGGAAGTTTGGCATACTTTGACTCAATGCATACTTGACATTTTTCTTTAGAACAATCAAATTTAGGTACCAAATCCATATTCATAAGTTTCTTTATGGATTTATAATTAACATGTCCTAATCTAGCATGCCATAAATAAGATGACTCAATCAAATAAGTAGAAGTAGATGTATTTTCATTAATAGCATTCTTGGAAACAGCAGTCATCACATTCATCTTGAAAAGCCCATCACTAAGATAACCTTTTCCTATGAACATCTCGTTCTTAGACATAACAAACTTATCAGAAACAAAGACTAGTTTGAAGCCATTCTTGCTAAGGAGTGAATCGGACACCATGTTCTTGCGGATGTCGGGCACATGAAGCACATTAGTCAAGGTTAACAACTTTCCTGAGGTCATCTTCAGAACAACTTTGCCAACTCCTACCACCTTTGAAGTAGAGGAGTTCCCATGTACAACTTTTCTTCATCCCCCACAAGTGAGTAAGATGAGAACATCGATCTATTGGTACACACATGGCGTGTTGCTCCGGTATCGGCCCACCATGCATTAGGATGCCCAACCAGATTACACTCAGAAATCATAGCAACTAAGTTGATATCATCAATTCCACTAGCATCTTCCACCACATTTCCTTGTGCATTCATCTGTTTCTTAGCCCTGCAGTCTTTTGCATGATGTCTGGGCTTGCCATAGTTATAACACTTTCCCTGGAACCTTTTCTGGCCCTAGGTGGAACTTTCCCCCTCTTTCTTGTACTTTTTATTAGTCTTCTTGGAGCATTCCTCCACAACATTTGCCTCAGAAGCCTCAAAGTTGTCTTCACTATCAACTTTCTTATTAGACTTGCTTGCATCTTCCTCAATCCTCACCCTAGTGATCAAGTCCTCAAGAGATAACTACGTGCGTTTGTGCTTAAGATAGCTCTTGAACTCTTTCCAAGAAATTGGTAATTTCTCAGCGAAAGCAGCAACTTGAAAGGACTCGCTTACTAACATCCCTGTAGAATGAATGCTATGCATAATCACTTGAAGTTCTTGGATTTGACTGATAACTGTCTTAGATTCCACCATCTTGAAATCAAGAAATCTACCAATTATGAATTTCTTCATGTCAGCATCCACAGTCTTGTACTTCTTGTCCATACTTTCCCACACTTCCTTGGCTGTTAACTTGGAACTGTACACATTATACAGTGTATTGTCCAGACCATTGAGGATGTAATTGCGTGCTAGAAAATCAGAATGCTTCCAAGCATCCATAGCAACAACCTTTTCTTTGTCTGATTCTCCAACTTCTAAAATTGGACACATTATCTTTAGAAATCATACCAAACCCAGTGTCGTGAGATAAAACAGCATCTGGTTTTACCATCTCTTAAAATCAAGTCCACTGAATTTTTCTGGCTTTTCACCTCGCATTACTACAGTACCGACTGGAGTCATAGTACCAACATGAGTCACAGATGTAGAAGCCATTTCTATTTACAAAAAACA
Source organism: Parsonsia alboflavescens (assembly GCA_028571225.1). Taxonomy (NCBI): domain Eukaryota; kingdom Viridiplantae; phylum Streptophyta; class Magnoliopsida; order Gentianales; family Apocynaceae; genus Parsonsia; species Parsonsia alboflavescens. The sequence goes on along the minus strand of JAOXNR010000154.1, from coordinate 5,380 downwards.
AAAATACATAAATTCTTACAAAAAAAATGTAACAAACTATCTTAATATAAATATATATTTATTTATTTATAACACAATCAGAATACTGAAATAATTTATTAAAAAAAATGGCAGTATTATGAACAATAAACAATATAAATAGATAGTACTATTATACTGTTAATAAACAGACAAAAATTTCTGTATACAACAAGCTTATCCAAACAAATGAAAGAGTAGGTCAGATATTATTGTTCTATAAACTGTAAAAACTTATCCTCACTAGATAACATAGATCATGTATCACAACTTCTATCAAGAAATAACATATAATAGTATCAATTTATTGGCAGAAATTTATAATAGTATAACGATTGGATAATATAATATTATTATAAATGAATTCAGATAAGGCCAATAAATTTAACAGTATACTATAAATTATAATATTTTAATGTAATCTATTTAAAGAGTATATTATAAATTTTATAATCGTTATACTATATAAACAGTATTAGATTAACGCTTATATAATGGTTTTCTATTATATTACTTTAAAATAGTAATGGTTTCCCATGAATAACAGAAGATAAAATATTTTGAACAAAACACACTTGTAGACGGAACACACTTTGCTAAGATTCTCAACCCGTTCCTAATTCATTCTCCGAGATCATCACATTGCCCAATCACTATTTCTCCTTTGTTTTTTATTTTTTTTTCCGGAACTATATGGAATTGTTAGTTTTTAAATCAGCAAATTGTTTACTTCTCAATCGAAATTTTCACTATCATGGAATTTTGTCTTAAGATTGCTATCCCCAGTAAATGATAGAAATTAAAAAATAACATAACGAAAATATGCCAATACAGCAAATAAACAATAGAACCTGTTTGTAGATAAATAACTCGAGCCCACTGAATTCACAAAGTGTCCTTAAGACAAAATTGTTCTCCCATAACGTATCGAGTTACAGGAACAAGAGTCTACCAGGATAGACCGAGTTCGTCTCTCTAAGTTGGTACAGAACTTTTAATGGAGACCTACGAATACAATTCTTGAAAAAATCATACAAACGGAGAAGACGAAGATGCAGAGTGTTCTTTTTCTTTTTAATGTTCTGTTTTTTATCCTGTATATTTTCTATAGATACAGAGAGCTTGTTACAGGAAAAATTTTCATGAAATGAAAAGATATAACTTTAAAAATAATAGCTGCAGTTTTTTGAATTTGAAAAGAAAAAACGTAACTCTTGAACATAACTTTTGTCTGAACAGACACATAACTTCTCATTCATTACTAAATTAGATTCCATCAAGGACTGGTCATGTTTGGCTCAAGATCTCTTGTAACATTCGAATTACATTAGTAAAAATTTGATACGTGTTTCTAGAAGATCAAGTGTCCTTAAAATTTAATTTATCTTTTTAGATTTTAATATATAAAATATGTTAAAAGATAATAATTAAAGGCTAAAGTTAGTTATGGACATTAAACTTAATACTTCCTCCATTTTTAATTGAATATCTCATTTTGACTTGAACAAATTTCAAGAAAATGCATTGACTTAGTTTATTTACAATTAATAATATCAATTTCTTAAGATTATATTTATTAATTTAGAAAATAATAAATTTATTTCTGAACAATTCAAAATTGAAATATATACATTCAATTTTGGATTAAGGAAATACTTTGTAGTATAATTTAATTTGATGGATTGGCTATCTTGATTTATGATTTAGATATCGGATTAGTTAGATTAAATTAATTTAATATCTTTTTTTTTTTTTAAAAAAAAAAATTAATTTGAGAGACGGGGCTACCCTGACTTTCCGCTGCCATCGATTATTTTCTTTTCTTTTCCTTTTTTCCTGCATTAAGAAATAATATACCTTTCTTTATTAGTAATGAAAAATGCTGGAAACTTCCTTTCATCTGGTAAGCATGTAATGGAGGATTTCGTGCCCTTCTTATTTCCAACCTGCCAGATCATTATTCTCCAACAAACACCACTACTATGACGCAGAGGATGATAATAGACAAGTCCCCAAGTAAATCATTTAAGAAAAGTCAGAAAAATTAATATATTAATCTATTAGATCCTCTTCATTCAAAATTAAAAGTTTTTTTAAAATAAATTTTATTAAAAAGGTTTATCTCAGTTCAGTAAAATCATCAATTTATTCTTATAACCTTTTTGTTTTGACCATGTAGGCCTATATCTTTTTTTTTTTTTTTTTTAATATTTTAAGGTCTTACAACTTTTTTTTTTGTTTTGACCATGCAGGTTCATATTTTTTTCTAATCTTTTAAGGTCCTATAATTTTTTATTAGTGATCAATTAAGTCATATAACTTTTGTATTTTGACCATTCAGGTCTATTTATATATATAAATATAAATATTTATATATTTATATTTATATCTTTTAAGGTTTCATAACTTTATATCATTTTTGACTTAATTGGTTATCGGTAAAAAGTTATTGTAGTTAGTTGCTCACTAATAAAAATTTATGGGACTATAAAAGATTAAAAAAAAGATATGGACTTACATTGTCAAAACTAAAAAAGTTATGAGAGTTTAAAAGATAAAAAAAATAAAAAGAGATATAAACTTACAAAACAAAAATAATAAAGTTATGAGACTAAATTGATCATTTAGACTTTTAGTTCATTTTCAACTAAGCAATATCAACACATTCAAAGATGAAACCGAGTGATTTGAAAATAAAACTTACATAATACAAACCGTCCAAATGGACCTATACATTGCCAATTACAAAAGGAAAGACTAAACAATATTAATTCTTTTATAAAATTTTAAATAATTTAAAAAACGAGGCATTCAATTTGCAGGAAGGATGACAGCATAATTTTAAATTTGTTGGGTTGCGTCAGTTTCGGGATAATGAATAATGACAGCCGTCCCCGGCCATCGCTTCCAATTGTTTTGTCAGTCAGGAGCATTTTCTCCACATTCTGGCTTCCCCAGCAAGCCAATAGGTTAGCTGTTTCTTGATGCTCATATGTTTGGCTACGTCGGTACAGCTGAAGGCTTTCACTGACGATTTTGACGTAGAATAGTGAGTGAGATGTGCTGATAAATTGGGAAAAGGCTATGTAAACTCGGACGCTAATTTTATTTTTATTTTTATTATTTGATGGGGGGAAAACTAAATGGACCAACTCGAGGTCCATTGTGTTGGATTAAATTTTATAGGGCGAAGATATGTGGGAGTATTTGGTAGTGAGCCATGAGGCCAGCTAAACGAGTTCTGATTACCGTTGAAAGACCTATAAATGAGAGGCCCTATTACCAGTCAATTAGGATTGAAGAGCCAACTCCCGGGAAGGATCGAGTAGATGGGTACTCGACCACTAGCCAAACACTCGACCAGAGAATTAAATGCTATATACCTCGTAATGGAGAAACATTGCAACCACTACCCTATCATTAGGAATTTTTTTCTATCTACATACTAGGCAGATACGATAATGATTATAGGATTACAAAAAAATACGTGGGATTTCACTATTAAATTGAATACCCCACTTAACCTACATGCATATTCCAAAGAACGAAAGTCCTAGTTATAAAGAGGAGAGGCATTTCCAAACAAGGTAAGCTTAGACACAATAAATAAATCCTTAAGTATGTATTGTATTTCCTCTCTTTGATAAGTGATTCTAACATCGTCAGAATTATTACAAGGGAGACTCTTTGGCATCTTCATTTCTTTCAGGTGCTTGGTCATTACTCTTCATATTTATTATGCCTACCCTGTCCAAATCAAACAACGAAAAAATGGTTCCCACTGCATTTTTGCGCTATCAATTTGGTTTCGTTATCGGGAACGAATTTTTCTATCTTTTCTTGGACAATCGTCATTCCATTTAACTTCCATAAAAATTCATTATGAATTGCATAGAGAAATCTGGAAAAGATGATGATGATCCAACGTTGAAGATGTCTTCTGGTCCTATCGCTAGATCAAGATCTACAAAGTTGAGACAAGCAATGTTGTGATTTGTTCAAGGAAGATAAGATTTGCTTGGTTTTGATGCCAACTTTGAGAAGATGTCATTTGACGATGAAGAACAACCAAAGAAGGATTTCAACTTATTGATGATTCAATTACTTGAAGGAGTTTCAAATAAAGAACAAGGTCCTAAAGTTCCTTGGAATCAAGTGGAAGAAGTATTATTAAAGAAGGAATGAGAGAGAAGAAGAACAAGTGTGGAATTCGATTTTTGGAAGCATCATCAGTGCCAATCCCGATTGAAGAAGCATCAAAATTTGGCACAAACTAGAGCAATTCCAAAGAAGTACTGAAGAGAGGACTAACTTGTCCATCGGCGCCAGTTTGGTTCCTAATACAATCTTGACCCATTTTGAAAGATTTGACTTGATTTTTTAAACTATTTTAAAGGGTTATCAAGGTCATTTGACCATTGTAAGACTTTATTTAGGGCTTCTTACTTGTGGAACTATAAATCGTCTTTTATTTGTAATTTGAACTAACTTTCCTATAAACAACTTTCAATCAAATTGTGAGAATCCTTTTGGATCAAACGATCTTTTTCTTGAGTGTTCTTCTAAGACTCTTCTAGAGTTATTAGTCTAACTACTTAGGGTTTTCAATACCTAATTAGAGTGTTGAGTTGAATTGATGAAATTCAATCCATTAGTTCATGTTAGAATACAATATGATCAATAGAATCTAGCTTGAATATCTTTCATGAAATCCTTGGATTTGTATTCAATTTGTAATGAATAAAGAATTCCCCTATTGAGAATTACATCAAAAGGAAGCGAAAAAGAACGCATGGTTACTGCACCAGCCCTATATGATGATCATCAAATATATTACCCAGAAAGACACCCCTCATGCTAACTACGGTCCAGAAGCATGTCGGCCAAACTCCAGGCATAAAGCCTGTCAAAGAGAGGCTTGGAGTGACTGGGGTAGGACCCTTGAATGTTAATGACCTTTGAAGGACTTTGAACTTTGGACGAAATTTGCGGGAAGAAGAATCTGGAATAGAGGACGAGTCTCAGGACCGTTGAATGTTAATGACCTTCGAGCTCTTTGACTCTGTTTTGTGTGATTTTCTAGGTCCATTATTTATTGGCAATAGAAATTAATATTAACTCTTTAATATTAATTAGATAATTCTAACGTGAATATTCTCCCAAAATATATTCAAGCTTTCATAAGTCGTGAGTGATGTCTAGTAACATATCATGACCATCAAATAAATAGTGAAAGATTAATTCTTGCTGATAGAATCTAATGCCAGCAAATTAGATAATAAACCATAGTAATGAGATGTATAGATTAAACTTATCAGAAGGAAAATGAACTCAACATATATGACGTTTATTCTAAACAAAA
>JAOXNR010000152.1:0-11502 GCA_028571225.1 Parsonsia alboflavescens | reverse complement strand
ATATGTATAAATAGATATATATATGGATCTATGTAAACAAGACAAAAAATCATAGGACTTAATTGATTATCAGTAAAAAAAAATTATACTACTTTAAAAGATGAAAAAAAAAAATTACTTGTATGGTTAAAAAAAAAAAAATTATGAGATTTTAAAAAAATGAACATATATGGTCAAAATAAAAAAATTATGAGATTGAGTACCATTTTACCTGCTAAGGGATAGCGTTCTTTGAGGAGTTTATAGGAGACTAAAAAGGGGAAATAGAACCTCTCTAATTAGTATAATTCTAGGAAGTAATGCAGAGGAATTTGCTTGTAAAAATAATTACCATTAAGATTATCCTAAGTTTAAAAAATGGCTTTTCACTAATATGATCTTATTAGTTTAGGGCAATTTATGAAAAAATTTATCAAGTTTTTACAAATAATCGAAATGAATCAAATCATTGCTTGTCAATTATTTCCACGACGAAACAGAGCATGTACGACACATGAGGATATTTGGAAATTAATTTTGTCATTCTAAATCCTCTCGTCCAAACTAACCACCTAACTAATATAAAACAAATGGGTTACGAGTTTAGGGAGGCTTTAACCCATAAAACCTAATTTGATCGGAGCCGTGGTTTCAGACAAACCATCCCTGAAAAATGCTTGCAAAGAGGAAAAAAAAAGCACCAACAAGACTAGAGAGAAATAGAGTTAATCATGAGTAGCTACAACTCCAACTTCAAAACTCCCTCTTCTCATACAAAAACCTCAATCCGTCAACAAAAACCTCCTCAAGAAATAGTCATGCTCAACAAGTTGAGTAGTTTCAACACTTCAGTCGCAAATTCAACATTCAATTCGAGTCCTTAAACTCCAAAACCGTTCAAACCAATTCCAAAATCCCAATTCCAGTGTTCGGGATCCTTTAATGCACAACATTGGATTGGGGGGCAAAAAAACTCAAAATCGGAAGTAACACACCTCAAAAAGATTCCAACTTCAACACAAACTGCTACTGAGCTCTCAAAAAAACTCAACAAATCCACCCCACGAGAATGATACCCAATACAAAAGAAACCCAATACCGGTGGGTATGAAGAGAAATCCAAATCTCACACCCCTTATATTATAATGGGTATAAAAAGATTAGGCCTTGCAAACATGTCTGAAAAAAGAACTTGGAAAAACTCAAGATGGCCAAAGACACCATGGCTGCAAGCGGTGGCCGAAGGTGTTGGTGGGTTGGTGCATTTAAGTCGTTTTGTATCTTGGAAGAACCAGGAGTCTGGGCGAAGATTATACGGTGAGAAAAGGGTGGAAGGGAATTTTTGGACTAAATTTGGATTAGAGGGTTTATGTGTTATGCTCTGGTTTTTTTCCGTCAAGGGGAGGGTATGGCTATCGGAGTAATGGCTACTTGTTGGATCAGATTGGGAAGGACGGATTTGCCCTTTAAAAAAATACATCATGCACGGTCATGTGATCAGCTCCATCGTGGGATTGATCGGAAAATGATGATATGGACCATTCTGACAAATCTTAAAATCATCTAAGATCATTATAACAAGAAAAAAACTTATGGGATTGTTTCATAATTTGCTATAAACAAATAGGACCATATTTTTGAAAAACTCATAAAAAAATGCATACAGAAAACATAAGATTCTACTCGATATGAAAGGTAATAGATTTCCAGAAGAGGAAAACAATAAATAAAAGTTAGTTTAGCATTGTCAATTGTTGACTATTAATCAATTCAAATTCTATTTATTCTCATTGATCCGTCAAAAATATGAATTAGATGGGACATGGATGGAATTTGAGTTTGGGCAACTGGAGAGCTCCATTTATTGATATAAAGATTCTTGAAAGAATTAAATGGGAGAAGGGAGAAAATGCAAGGAGAATCTCTCTTGCGTTAACTTTGAAACTCAAATTAACTTAGAACAGAAAGAGAGAAAAAATAGATAGCACAAGAGGAGAGTTTATTTCATACCTCTCTTTTTCTGCTTTCCTTGTACTTATATATTTTAATTGGGAAGCGGTGAGCGGTGGCCTCATCATCATCATGTCTTATTCTACTTTTATTAGGTGTCAATTTGAGAATAAGTTGTAGCTATCGTCCTTTCTATTGGTTTGAGACATGCAGCTTCCTATCTTTGCCTTTTGGCCGAATTGCTTAATCACTCATTTGTTTGGCAAGTGATGAAGTTGAGTATCTGATCCTCATTATCTAATGATTTCTTGATTTTTTGTATTGGACCTTTGTGGTCCTTCTTATTGGAGTCCGTTGGATCTTCTTTAATTTTGATCCTATTCTCTTTTTGGTCCTAGTTTTAACAGGTTTATATTTATTTCATCTCATCATTTGTAAACCTAAGCAGAGGCTGGAGACGTATCCGATTGATAGAAGTAGGGTATAATTAATTAAACCTTTTAGGTTGTTTTAGATTATTTTCTGTATAGTTATCAAAAGTTCTTTTCGGATTGCCTTCGTAAATTTTTTCCTTCTCAGGAAAGAATTGCTGATTTTGTTCTCTTTAAAAGTTAATTAATGATCTAGTTTATTTATTTTTGCTATCAAGCATAATTATTTTCTTATGTCTAATTTTTATTAAAATAAGTTGAAAGATTGTTAAGAAAATTTTAATAAGACAATTTTTTTTATTAATATATATTAATTTATTCTGTAAACAGTTAGAAAGTTTAATTGTTTGCCTATAACAATTTTACTTCAGTTTTAAAACTTCAAATGTAATTTTCTGGGATTCCCATTTTTTTTTTCTTTTTTCTAATCACCTCTTCTTATTAAAATAATTATAAAAATATTGTCTGTAATTTTACTATTCTTTTCTTCTAGAATTAAATTTCTATTAAGCACGTTGATAAAATGTTAAGGAGTGTTTTGGGTTTCACAAAAATTATTAATTTATTCTATTTATTAATATAATTAGAGGTATGAATATTATGCAAGTGAATATAAGATGTTAATGAGATATTTAATTGTGGATAAAATAAATAGAAATAGATACCTTTGCCTCTTTTTTTTTTTTTCAAATCATCCCCTATGTACTGATTTACACGTGTGTCTCTTCAAGCTCACTCGCGTGCCAAGTAGTGCGATAAATGATATGTCCCATCGATGTTCCTCTACACAAGTTGGACGGCCAAAGCCAAGTTGACGGTAACTTCAACAAGAATCTCCCATAATAAATAATTCATCGGTATAAAATTATTATTATTATTTTAATCTATACCAAAATTCAAGTATCTTTAATTTAATTTTAATTATTATATTTATGTTATCATTAGTATAGTTAATGATAGGAGTTCTGTTTATTGCCTATTGGAGATTAAATATTTTAAACTGAAGAGGATGTTAATTAATAAGAATATTGAACAGTATCCAACCCAGTCCAATTAGTCCTCAGCCCGCCTAGTTCCAATTTTTTTTCAACCCAAACAACCTCGCCTGTGCCCTGTCTGAGCTGGCTACTTGACCCAGATTGTGACCCGGCCCAACCAGAAAGTTTTGTTCTAAAAATTACAACTATGTACCTAACAGTTATTTCTTCCATATAAATATCCCTTTTACATATTCAAAAATCACTAAAAAAAATTCCATTTCAATTTCATTTCTCTCCTATTCATTTTCCAATCTCTACAATTACATCCTCTCGTTGTGAAAATTTTATTTTTGGGTATAAGAAGTTGGTGAAAAAATTAGAGTTTTTATATACTAAAATTTCAAACTAATTCTTTCCAATTGTAAGTTTGTATTTTTCTATAAAGTTACTTAGGCTTTAAAAATATAAAACTTAAAACTTTAAGACTAAGTCTAAGTTTAAAATTTTAAAAATTAAAAATATAATTTAAACTTAACCTTTTGAACTCATTTTTAATTATACTTAACCTTAAAAATATAACTTAACTTTAAGTTTAAAAATTACTTTAAAAGTTTAAATTATAAATGCAAAACTTTAAAATACAAGTTTAATTTTTTTTTAATCTATTTTGAGTAGCATTTATTTATTATAACTTCAATATTGATTTCAATTCAAAACAAATTGTCAAAATCTTTATAATTAGGATTCTAAAGTAAAAACAAAAAAAAAAAAATTGTCAGGTTGGATCCCCATTGGCCCGTCTCTGAGCTTACCTAATCCAGCCCACAGAATTCCAGCTCGTTTGAGGTCTCCTGGGCCAGTAGAGCCTGTTTTCATGCTCCCTAGCCCAGCCCAACTCCTCTAAATGCATCCGGCCCATCCCACCCGTTTGCCAGTGCTGAATTAATATAGAAAAATTAAATATATGGAGTTTTTTTAATTCTTTCTTGAAAAAAATATTAATTTGGATGGGTATAACGAGTGATAAGTTAATTATTTTTTTCAATTACATTCTGATATACATCTCCTAATAATGCATTTCTCAATTATATTGTTAATAAACCATGGTTCAAAATTTGTCAATAATAATATTTAGAATTATCATGATTCAGTTAATTGAATTGAAAGAGTTTTAAAATTGTATGAACTAACATTAATTAATTAAATATTTAATAGATAAAATTTATTAAAAATAATATTTTCAATTTATTTAAAAATATTAATTTTGAATAATGCAAAAAAATTTTACATGAGTATTTTTCTATTTTAAGACAAATATATTTATTTGAACAGCATGAAATAAGTGTTACTTTTAATTATACATTTTTTTTATGTTAATACAAATAATTATTTACAATTTCCCGCACGATGCGCGGGTTCGTTTTCGGGCTTTAAAAAAACAAAGGAACCTAATGGGAAAAAAAAAACAAAACATTGTTTGGTTCCTTTTTTTTTTTTTTTTTTTTTTTTTTGAGAAAAAGAATTGTACGGAAGATATTGGGACAGCCTAACCCTAGGAAATTTACGAGACATATTGATAAAGGATCTAATTTTGATTCATATATCTAATATTGAGTGACTTCCCTCCCTTGATTGTGAATTAAATTTGTGATGGTAAAACTTGATAAAGACACCGGTAGATAAAAACCCAGTCACTTGGGATTGAAGGTAACAGATGTAACAATTAGAAAATCAGAAGTAAATAAAAAAAATAGTCCAAAGTCAAATCCATATCAGAATGAATGACGTACGCGACAAATGTTGTTGTACAATGGACATGATTGCTGCCCAAACTAACGTTCCCCACAGAGGACCACATTAAACTCAGAAGTTCCCAAAAGTCTGAATGATGGGGGAGGGGGAAGGAAAAAAATGAAAAAAAGTTTAACTCCAATCCAAAGGTACCTTGTCATCTTATTCCTAGGGTTGGATGGGTAAAATAACTTGTGAAATATGTATAAGTGAAGCAGGATGGAAGACTTGCGTTTTGGCCATGTTAGTAAAGAATCGATTTCTCGATCTTTTACATTCTAGCAAAAGTGGGAGTTACTTAACATTCATCTTTTCAACCACTGAACTATGTTCGAAGATAATGACAAGTGAAGAAATTAGAGGTTAGATGTTAAAGAAAGAAAGGAGGAGAAAAAAAAAAATCAAGAAGAAATGCATCTTCATTCATTCCAATTGAAGATCTAATTTAAGGTTTCACCTTCCTTCACATCTCTTCTTCTTGCTCAAGAAGAAAGAAAATTTCTAACCAAATTAAGGCCATGAATTCTCAAGTTCGAAATGTATCTACAGATATTGCTAATATCAAAAATGGATATTTTAAATTAACAATGAATACATATTTAGACCCATTTTTCATTGTATGGGGACATAAGTAAAACATATAAGCAAACCCTTCTATACTTTTATATATATATATATATATATATATACTGTTTTGCTAAGGCACGCTCCGGAGCGTGCATTAATGTGGGCTCCAACCGTTACCGTAACGGAATTTTTGCTACAGTGTTCATGCAGCCAATCAAGCAGAGCAAGAATTCCGTTACATTACGGTAACGGTTGGAGCGCGAAACCCGCCTTAGTAAATCCGTATATATATATATATATATATATATATATTTACATATATTAGTCCCTTTGTTCGAAACTGAATACCTCAATTTGATTTGCATAAATTTTTTAAAAAATTAATTGTGCATAAAAAAATGGATTGACCAGTGAACTTGTTTTTTCAATTTAGCCATTAAACTCAAAACTTGTTCAATGTAAAAACTATATTTTATGAAATTCAACAACTAAACCATTATCCGGTAGACTGTTCACCATATGCGCAACTAATTGTGAATAAACCAATTTTCATTTTTTAACAACTGTAGGATCTTCAACCGGAGAAGCTAAGATATCCTTTTCTTTTGCCAAAATTAATTTACTAAATAGGTTGTGCGTGTTGTACCGGAAAACCACTTAGTGATTTAGTTACTGTAAAGTATATATAATTGTTAAATTAAATAAGTTTTAAGTTTAATGGTTAAATTGAAAAATATAAGTAACTTCAATGGTTAGTCTATATCTTATACCTAATTAGTTGATTTTATTCATTTTAAACTTAATAACATCAATTTCTTAATAAAATTTTAATTAATTAAAAGAATGAGACATTCATTTCTACACAAATCAAAATAAAAATAGGGTCATTCCATGATCTGGACAATGGAGGAAGTATTAGGTGAGAAATTATGTGTCATATGAAACACTAAGCAAAGCAAATTGGACTTGACATCTCTAAAATTAACATGAACAAAGTTTTAAAATAAAGTTAAATCCAAAATCCTTTTCCACATCCATCGTCAACTTTAAATTTTTTCTTTTAAAACTAAACTAATTATTTCAGTGTGAGGCAATGAGTTTTCGACACGTAAATTTTAAATCTCATTCTTGGGATGTTTTTATTGGACATGAGCGTACTAGATCGGAGCCAAAACTACATAGTAAATATTAGTAAAAAATTTTTTAACGACGGAGATGGGCCGGAGAGGAGCATACGTCGGTGTACAGTGGCGGTGTACGGGGTCCGCCTTAAACGACTTTTTTGGGTGCCAGAAGTATACGAAAAAGGCTGGATTTCCAGTGATCTCTCAACTCATCCGTCAGAAAACACTGTTTTTTTTTTTGGGTTGGATTTCCACGTACAATTAAGGGACAACTATTTCCTCCCATTTTTGACTTCTTCCGATCGATCATTATTATATATTTTTATCTAATTTTCTTGAAATTATTTGTTTTGTTTGTAATGTGTTTTTTTAGGCTAATTTTACCCTTTATTTCACAACATTTTTTTCCCCCAAATAATGCTAACTATATTTTGCATGAGGTTGATTTGTCATAGTAAGATATTTGTTATGTCTCTGCTGTGTGTGTATATATATATATAATTTGCAAATAATTTAAAATGTTCATTTTTCAAAATTGCAAATAATTCTATTGAGGCGGTTGAGTATTTAATTTAAGTAAGTAATAATAAAAAATGATCATAATTCACTCATAAATAGAATTTGAAGCGTCAAGACTCAAAACTCAAAATTTATGACACCCAAAAATATGAATGACATACCCGCGTTGTATCTGTACATATCCAATTGGAGTATTGGCATCGAATGCTCAATGAATCGAATTGACAAACATGTCAGAGCATGGGATTTATTTATTTAATTAAGCTATAATAATTACCTACTAATTCATTAAGATGGGTAGAGTACCATGAATTGATTTACTAGTACCAATTCGTGGTTCTTTTGAGTACCGATTCAGCTTCGTTCACATATTGATTCCTTGATATTGGAGTAACGATATTATCAGATAATTATAAGTTTTTGTTTTTTTTGTGGAAATTTTAACCTACAAAAATGATAGAGAATATAAAGATTCTAATTAAGAAAGGATAGATAAACATGATTTTAAAGTTCTTTCTAAAATATTAGAATATATAAGAGACTATACATAATATTACAGAATTAGGAAGAGGGATTCCGGTTGAAGTATTACTATTTATTATGTAATGTATGTATTAAATACATAAGTATTTTAAATTTTACCAATATTTGTTTATTTATCTTCAGATAATTTTAGTTTTTATACAAATTGTATCAAAAAATATGATTTAAGACCGAGTACTAAATTAAAATATCGAAACAACCTCTCTCTACAAATCATATTTTTAGTTAAATTCAGTACCTTACCCTTACCAAGAACCAAAAATGTAAATATCTTCTTTTAGGGTTACAAGTTCTATGGTGTTTAAGAGCAGCATAATTTTGCAAGCTTCAACAATTTAACGCAGCAATGGTTGTGCAGGAATAAAAAACCTAAAATGAATGAAAGAAACCTTTTTATTATTATAATAATTTAAGGTTTTAAAAGCATATATATCAATTCTTGATGTAGCTTGATAGTATGCAATAGCATTTGTTATAGAAAGACTTTTGAGTTCTAAGATATGACAAGGGTAAGCATGTCTTCGGAGAAGTGCCGGTATAGGGTGGGTAAGGGAGGGAAGCTTTTAAAGCATATACATACATACTACTAGCTTTTAGACTGAAATTTAACTAAAAGCTTTGCACCATTGTTTTAGTAGAGCAAGAATCCCAATGATCGGAAGCAACCCGGGAATCCCTCTCCTCCACATCCCATTGTTGATCAGACAATATAATCTGGAGCTCACTGGGTCTGCATGGGATTGTCAATGCACCTTCACGATCAAACCCATATTCTTCAGCAGCTTGTTCCAATAGCTTCAAGAATGCTGGGTGAGTCAAATAAGTCAACGGGATTACAAATCTCTTGAGTTCATCATCAGCCACAGCCATCACAGCAAAATGCCCTTCCTTAACATCATCCGGCACATTTCTTGACTCATTATTATTATTTACTTCCAATTCCAATTCATCGTCACCCATACGATCCGCCGCCGCCGTCTGATCCCTTTTCTTAACTACTAAAAGACTCTTTTGTAGCTTCTCCACCACTATCTTCAGCTTCACAATCCCACCCATATTCTTTTTCTTGAAATTCGTTTTAGCTTTTGCCATGGCTATCGCTTTCTCGTCTCTTCTTTTCTTTTCTTTTCAACGACTCTCTGCACTCTTTTTCTCCTTTTTATTTTTTTCAATTTTCTCACATGTTGAGGACATATATATACAGTGTAAGGAGAGAGAGGGATAAGATTTGGATGGGAAGTGATGTCCGTAAGCTTATAAAGAGTAAACAATAAGCACGTAAGTTAGACATAGAGCTAGCTAGCAGCCGGCCAAGAGAGGACATGGGGGTTGGACTGACTCTGGCGTAAATAAAGGGAGACCAAGCATGTGCATGAAATTTCATCTCACCTGTGAAATGTCCCTTTTGGAAGTCACGCTTGTTTGTTTGAATTAAACAGTGTAATTCGCTATATAGCTTCAGTCAAGGCAAAATGTGCTCACCAGGTAACGTATACGGACGTACCTAATCTCATCCAGGAAACCCTAATTGCGGGAAGGTCCATATTTTTTTTTAGAGTTTATCTCCTCATAAATAGAAGGTTCTTGAGCTATAACTTTGGTTTATGTCCTATTTTCTTGAGTATACTAATGACTTCAAAAGTGTATTCTAATTAGGACATTACAAGAAAATTATAGTCAGTACCGTCGTGCGAATATTTCATTTTAGATATTATAATATACAATCAAGAATACTTTTTTCGTGAGGATAGTGATAATTCTATATTTTGATCCAAATACTTTGATTATGATATAATGGTAAGGAGAAGAGAATAGTTTTTGTTATCTTTTTTTTTTTTTTTAAATCCTTCTATGAAGATGGAGTTTAACAGACTAAAAATAAAAAAAATACAAATTGAAAGTACATGAGAACTTTACCTCAATTAAATGTTGCAATTCTAAGACTCCATGAGAAGAGTACATTCGAGAACCGTTTGATAAATTTTCTTCGAAGCATTTTGGTACACATCAATGATGAGACTCAAGCATGCAAAAGAGGGATCTCTCTCAGCTGCTCATTGAGTACTATATATGTCCTACACTTTTTGGCATTACCTTCCGATGGACCGCTAATATTCAAGAGTGACTTGTTATGAACATTGTATGAACTATGCTAGTGGCAGTCATCTAGAACCCTCGATCAGATTCAGATCCAGATGTCTCTCTATAACCTCTTTCTTTGGTAAAAAGGTACAATATATAGTGTAATGTTAATTATTACTTTACCATGGATTGACCATATGATCAAATAGATATGTCGTGCGTTATATATATATAGAGAGAGAGAGAGAGTAATGTCAGTGTGTACTTGATCGTGCACACTAACAAATGCAGTAGTTAGTCAACTAATGGTCAACTAACGATAAACTAAATTATAAGAGGATACACTAAATTCTAAAAAAATAAACTAAATCCAAAAAGGATAAAACTAAACCCTAAAAGGATAAACTAAACCCTAGGGGTACTTGATTAAATTTTAATTAATTGTTTTTTTTAAAAAAAGATAGAAATCGTTAAGTTTGACCGTTAGTTGACTAACTCCTGCACTCGTTAGTGTGCACGGTCAAGCACACATTAACATTTATATATATATAAATATATATATATTTACACGAAAATGTTAGTATGTATAATATTGCACACACTAACAAATGCAATCGTTAGTCAACCTGTTAGTCAACTAACAGTCAAAATCCACAGTCAACTATCTTATTTTTTTTTAAAACAATTAATTAAAATTTAATCAAGTACCTCTAGGGTCTAGTTTATAAAAAATATTTGAAAAAATAATTTTTTATAAAAGAATTTATTTTTTCTTAACAACTAACGATTAATTGACTAACTGTTAGTTGACTAACGATTACACTTGTTAGTGTATGTGCAATGTTGCACACACTAACATTACTATATATGTATATATTTATATACAGAAATGCTATAAATAGTGCTACGGAGCACCCCTTATAGAGGGTTCAAATTAAATTTCAAATCATCAAAATTAACGATCAATCGTCTTTTTTAAAAAATAAAATATAATCAAATACCCTTAGAATTTAGTTTATCTTTTTAGGATTTGGTTTATAAAAAATATTTGAACAAATAATTTTTCATAGAAGAGTTTATTTTTTCTTAACAACTGGCCATTAACTTTAATCGTTAAAGACTTAATTGGAGCATTTCATAAGATGTACTCTGTAACCCTCCATGGCATTAATATATATATATATATATACAGAATTGCTATGAAAAGCAACGTTTGGAGTGCAACTGGAGCACAACTACCAAAACGACGTCGTTTTGACAGTGAAATAAGTGGATTTGAAGGTTGAAGGATACATACACTCAAAACGACGCCGTTTTGGCTGTTGCGCTCCAGTTGCTCTCCAACAGTTACTTTTCATAGCATTTCTGTATAAATATATATATATATATATATATATATATATATTTGCTAAGGGGCGCTCCGGAGCTCTCCAACCGTTACCGTAACGGAATTTTTGCTACAATACTCATGTAGCCAACCAAGTGGAGCAAAAATTCCATTACGGTAACGGTTGGAGTGCGCCTTAGCAAAACTGT
>JAOXNR010000151.1:0-11502 GCA_028571225.1 Parsonsia alboflavescens | reverse complement strand
GATAGTAAATGCATGTTAAAGGAGAATAAATGTTATGTTTTGATTTTTTATTTTAATTAAAAGTCAAAATAGGTATAAAATGAAAAGTTAGTTTTATATATGAGTAATTATAAAATGTTGTAAAAAATTAATATTTTAATTTGGGTAAAAATGAAAATGCCCGTATATGTAGTGGATCGTTGAATTAACATCTCCCGATTGCATTACATGGGAGTGAATCTTGGTCCACACTTCAGTATGTGGTTCAATATCCAAAGTTGTGTGGTCAGTGTGGTCACCAATTAAAGTGAATTGTTTAATTCTCTCTTCACTTTATGTATTACTCTTTTTTGTCAAGATTGAAAGTCTCCTTTTGATATATATTCCTTTTTTTGGGATTAAAATTCCTTTTATATTTGATTCAAATTAAGAAGTAATTTTGACTTTCATGAAAATTTTGTATAACAAAGTATAAACAGAGACCCTATTTGATAATCGATGCATGCTCAAAATTACTTAATTTCTATTAGGTAATTTTGTTATAAGAGTAAACTAAACCTTATTTGTACCAATTAACAATTACTCAAAATTTAAATTAAATTTTGTTGACTTAATAATAAATAGCAACATTTAGAATCGAGAAGTTTCGAATCTAAAGGAAAAAAAAAAAAAAAAACACAAGATTTTTAAAAGTTAGATTAATGAATCAGAGTGGATTTTAATTCTCTGGCTTGTGTCGCATTGTCGTTTTCACGTATTCCCATCTCCTCGTGTTTCATTTGATCGCGTTCACTGAATACAACCGCACTTTTTCAACAATTTTAACTGTAAGTGGAGATCCCGTCCTCTAACACCCAATATTTTAATTTTATTGACTTTTTCTTTTCTCAATCACCTTCCAGTCTCCAGTCTAATTATTAGACTCTTTGAATTTTCAAAGGTTGACAGCTAAAGAAGCTATCGTTAATTGCGCACTGTTACATATAAAAATAATTTTTATATAATAAACTATCATTAATTGTGCAGAAACTATTGTTAATTATGCATTACTACATATAAAAACAATTTTTATCTATAAGTAAAAATAATTTTTATATAAGAAATTATAGTCAATTGCGCAAAACCTATAGTTAATTGTACATACAGTAGAAATCTTGTATATATATAAAAAAAATATATATATATTTATATTGTGTTAAAAATATCGCAGCAGTGAAACAGAGCATCTCATCCAAGAATCATCAAAATGGCTATTCGAATGATCTTCTACTTGATCCTAATTACTTGTTGTAGCTTCCTGGTTTCAGTTTCTCATGGAAGGACTATAAATAAAGAAAACTTTCGAGTTAGAGCAGTAAATCTTGGGGGCTGGCTGGTCACAGAAGGATGGATTAAACCTTCTCTTTTCGATGGCATCCCCGACAAAGATTTCTTGGTATGTTTTTTCTGAGCAGAATGCCTTCTGGAAAATCAATGTAATTTCTTCACTCCATTGCCAATGCCATTTATATATTGGGTTTACAGAGATGTGATCCTTGTAGCTCTGTTTTACAGGATGGGACTGAGTTGCAATTTCAATCCGCAACGGTCAGAAAATATCTGTGTGCTGAATTGGGGGGAGGGACAATCATTGTTGCCAATAGAACATCTGCTTCTGGCTGGGAATCATTCAAAGTAATTAATATGCAACCTTATTGATTTAATAATAATAATTCAACTTTAATTTTAAGTTCTATATTAATTCTTGATATTGTATATATGTTACAGCTGTGGAGGATAAATGAGAAAACCTTCAACTTCAGGGTTTTTAACAAACAATTCATCGGACTGGACAAGGCCGGCAATGGGACAGTGGTTGTAGCCGTAGAGAACACAAGTGGGATTTCGGAGACGTTTGAGATTGTTAGAAGTCCTCAGGATTTAAA
Organism: Parsonsia alboflavescens; assembly: GCA_028571225.1. Classification (NCBI taxonomy): domain Eukaryota; kingdom Viridiplantae; phylum Streptophyta; class Magnoliopsida; order Gentianales; family Apocynaceae; genus Parsonsia; species Parsonsia alboflavescens. The sequence goes on along the minus strand of JAOXNR010000151.1, from coordinate 9,598 downwards.
CAGGGTCCGGATTAAAGCATCAAATGGACTTTTTCTACAGGTTAGCATCCAATGCATCGGCTTGTATTTTTTGTGTCTTATGGCATCCAGTGTCCCTGTTTTCTTCTTAGATTTTCAGTATGTGGGAAAGGGAAAATGACTCAAGATGAGATTGTTCAATTGGGTTTTCCTTTTTTAGGTAAAAACAGAAGAACTTGTAACTGCCGATTTCCTTGGGAATGGTGGTGGGGAATGGGGAGACGATGATCCTTCGGTTTTCATCATGAGAATAAGCCGAAGAATGGCAGGGGAATTCCAAGTTACAAACGGTCATGGCCCTGTTGAGGCACCCAAAGTGATGAGGGTACTTTTTCTTATTCTTATTATTTCCTTTTTCATTTCTTTAAAATATTAATAGTTTTTGAAATTAGATGTTTTTGTAGTTATTTGCCATAAATACTCTTTCTAGTTAATGCTATAGAGTGCTACGGATTATATTTTATAGAATGCTCCAGTTAAGTCTCTAACTGTCAAAGTTAACGGTCATGAATTCAAAAAAAAAATTCTCCTATAAAAATTTATTTTTATAGTTTCTTTTTTATAAACTAAACAATAAAAGGATAAACTAAACCCTAAGAGTACTTGTTTAAATTTCATTTTATTTTTTAAAAAATAAAAGACAGATGATCGTTAACATTGACCATTAGAAATTTAATTGGAACACTTCATAGGATACTCTATAATCCTCTATATCATTTCCATTAAAGTATGTTTAATTTTTTTGGTTGAAATTTCCCAATTTAGAATTTTTAAAAATCGTTCGGTTCATTATTAAATAGGTCGCTTCATCGGCCCAAACAGTCAATGCATTCCCGTTTTGCATTTAAAGAATGATTTTATTAAAAAGTAATTTAATGTCCTAAAATCAAATCGATTTGATAACCTGTTAACAATCAGAAGGGTTCGAAAAATAGTGATTTGTGCCGCTTCACATTCTAAACCAACTTTATGAAGTAGCATTCTCCATCTAGTTATCAAGTCAAACTACCTTATTTACTTGTAATAAACTCGCAGAGGACTACATTCAAATTAAACAGTTAGTTTATATTAAAGTATAACAAATTTACAATGTATTTTAAGCCCTTAATGCAACCCAATCTCTTTATTGACCTCTTCAATTTTGTATATTCTCCCTATTGAGATTTTGAATTTTCATGTAACATACTAAACTTTTCATATATTTCAAATTATTTATATAAATCTTTTCCACCAATAAACAATAAATTTACTTCATCAACCATAATTTTTTTAAACTTATCTTGCCATAGAATTGTTTAAAGTTTCATCCTTCACCTTTTTTAATTCTATTTAATAGGTATTATAAAGTTTAGCCATTCTTTAACTCTCCTAAACTCTTCCCACACAGAGTTCAAACTTGCTTAAATTACAGGAACATTGGAGGACGTTTATAGTAGAAGATGATTTTAAATTCATATCAAGCAACCGATTAAATGCGGTGAGAATTCCGGTTGGATGGTGGATTGCCAGCGACCCTTCTCCTCCGAAGCCTTTCGTGGGTGGCTCTTTACAAGCTTTGGATAACGCTTTTCTCTGGGCTAAGTACGTACGTCATTGCCAGAACTTTAGTTCCCAAAGAAAGAATCGACAATCTGTGTTACTGTATTATAGAATATACCATGCCTTTAAAGAATTGGGTTTCATTTGTCGTTCCAAGAACAATTGCAGTACCAATTTTAAACAAGATTGAAATGCAGAGGGTTCAATATTTGCAGGAAATATGGCGTTAAGGTCATAATCGACCTACATGCGGCACCGGGTTCTCAAAATGGCTGGGAACACAGTGGCTCTAGGGATGGGTTTCAGGAATGGGGACAAACTGATGAGAGCATACAACAAACTGTAGCAGTAATTGACTTCCTAAGTGCCAGGTACATGCATCCCCTGTCACGTTGTATTATTTGTCTCATCATATGGGTTCCGAAGGGCGAAAATTTAATCGTGGGAATATATATAGGTATGCAACGAATCCAGCTCTATTAGCTGTGGAATTACTGAATGAGCCTCTTTCACCTGGAGTTTCATTAGAGACTCTTACCAAGTACTACAAAGCCGGTTATGATGCAGTCCGCAGGCATTCTTCAACGGCATATGTTGTTCTGTCAAACAGATTGGGACCTGCTGATTCAAGAGAACTCTTCCCTCTTGCCAGTGGCCTAATCAAACCAGTAATTGATGTTCATTACTATAATCTTTTCAGTGATATCTTTAACGGCATGTCTGCTCAGGACAACATTGAGTTTATTCGTAACAATCGGTCCAACCAGCTGAATGAAGTCACCACATCCAATGGCCCTCTCACTTTTGTTGGTATGTGATTTTTTGCAAGGAAGTTAATTTCTTTATATGAAAAGATTGAGTTGGTTTTTTGTGAATTTCAGGGGAATGGGTGGCAGAATGGCAAGTTCAAGATGCAACAAAAGAAGATTTCCAACAATTTGCAGAAGCTCAACTACAAGTGTATGGGAGAGCATCATTTGGATGGGCTTATTGGGGTCTGAAGAATGTGAACAATTACTGGAATTTGCAGTGGATGATTGAAAATGGATACATATCACTTTAGAAAAAAAAGGCAATTATCTGCCACTCTTCTGGCATCATATTATAGACTAAATCAAGCTTAACCAATAAATATAAAAAGTTGAATTATAACTCTTTCTCCACCATGTGAAACAGAGACAGGGTGGTGCTCTTGTAATGATCATTATTTCAAATCATGTCATATTTTTCAAATTATAAAGTCTTCCACAAACAATTTCTGTGTTTAGTCTTTTAAATTCAAAAGTAAAATTAAAAAACCAATTCAGACAACAGCTCAAAACAACTATTAACTTGAAACGATGTATTTTAAATCAATTGAAAACCTCGCCTAATTCATTAAGGGAGAAGGAGCAGAGAAAGAATGGAGTAGGTTGATCTCCCAATTACATCACCTGATGCTTTGTTCCAACAGCTGAATTTTCCTTTCAATAAGTGTAATTTGTAACAGATATGATCCGTACAAAATTCTCTGCACCCAACAAATTGCTCAGAGAATTAATGAAACTGAGATTGTTGCCGTAGAAAACACACCAGGGATTTCTGAGACGTTCGAGTTGTTAGAAGTCCTGATGATTCGGATTAAAGCATCAAACGGATATTTTCTACAGGTATTTTCATGAGCAATAGATGCATCATCATGTTGAGTATCTGCCAATTAAGTTCTCCACATATTCTTGGATGATAATAGTACTTTTTCCGTAACGTCCTGTTTTTAATTCATTTTAAAAAAGAGAAATTTATTTTACCGAGGACTAAAAAGGAAAATAGGCACATCCAACTCTAGAAGACAAGGGAGTATAATATTATATGAAGCGAAATGGTTTGGAACTTTTGGTACTTTCTTACTTGTTTAAACTACAGGAACATGTATATTGTAGAAGATGATGACTTCAAATTCATGTCAAGCAACGGACTAGAAGCAGTGAGAATTCCAATTGGATGGTGGATTGCCGGCGACCCTTCTCCTCCGAAGCCTTTTGTTGGTGGCTCTTTGCAAGCTTTAGACAATGCCTTCTTTTGGGCTAAGTATATATTTCTTTTCTTCCTTATCTCTAGTACTAGTACTTCATTCCTTCATTTGCCCCTTTAATTAATATAAGTTCTTGAGATAACTGATCTATAAAAGAAATATGTCTGCTTTGTAAAATCCAATACTCCATCTATCCAAATTTAAATGTCCCATTTTAATTTGTACAATTTTATTACGAAAGAAAAAAAAAGAAAAAAGACTGAATTTATTTTGAACGTTACCGGGTCAAATTCTTACTAATATCTTAACTAATTTCAAGAACAGTAGTACCACTTTTGAACAAGATTATTGACATGGCAGTGGGATTCATTCAACTTGCAGGAAATATGGTCCTAAGGTGATAATGGTATGGAGCACAGCTGCACAGTGCCTCTAGAGACGGGTTTCAGGAATGGGGGCAGACGGATGAGAGTATTGAACTGACTGTGGCAGTAATTGACATCCTAAGAGCCAGGTTTAGCATGTTTAGCATGAGTTATTCCTGGGCTTTATTTCATCACATAGTTTCTCATCATAGCAAGTGTTTAAAAACCCGAAAATATGTACTTGTTCAAATATAGGTATGCAAAGTGCTCTGATAGCAGTGGAACTACTGAATGAGCCTCTCTCACCTGGAGTTTCATTAGAGAATGTGACCGAGTACCACAAAGCTGGTTATGAAAACACTCTTCAACTGCATATGTCGTTATGGTCCAACAGATTGGGACCTGCCGATTCAAGAAAGCTCTCCCCTCTTGCCAGCAGCTTAATCAAACCAGTAATTGATTTTCATTAATTACTACGACCTCTACATTGATCTCCTTAACAACATGACTGTTGAGGAGAACATTGAGTTTACCCATACCAACCGATGCATGGAGTGAGGAGTGTGACCCCCTCTCACTTTTGTTGGTATGTTCAATATTTTTGCATGAACGCACGAACATGTTCTTTGTGCATGGAATGGTTTCCATATGATTTAGATGGTCTTGTAAAATTTCAATGGAATGGGTCGCAGAATGGAAAGTTCAAAATGCAACAAAAGAAGATTACCAACAATTTGCAAAAGCTCAAGTGCAAGTGTATGGGAGGGCATCATTTGGATGTTCTTATTGGACTCTCAAGAATGCGAATAGGCATTGGAGTTTACGGTGAATGATCCAGAAAGGCAACGCAGCAATTTAGAGAAGAAAAAAAAACTATGCCTTCGGAGGAATGTATTTGCTGTCTGCCAATCTTTTCGGCATCAGTTTATTATATCTCTCTATCACCCTGTGAAACAGAGAGGGAGAGAGGAAGGTGAGAGGTAGTATCCTATCAATTGGAGATTCCAAGGACTTCAGTGGTTTAACAGAGGGCTTGAAAGAAAATGGATCAAAAAGGGTATTCAAGTATCGGATTGTTATACTTGATTAAAATTTGAAAGCAATAATTGACAATTTACATGCGTTTTAGCTGAATTAATATGCATAACTTGAACCATTAATTACTCTTTTATATTGTTCTCTGCAAATACTAAAAGTTAACTTCTGAAAATTTGAATTACCTTCACAAACTTCCACTCTCTGTTCTAGTTTTTTTTTTTCTTCGAGAAATATGGATCACCTTATTACTAAACCAGTAACATATAGCGGAATACATAGTTTTACTATGTTAGATGGGATAAAGGATACAGTGTGGTCGTAGTATCAGCAAAGCTGGGAATATATATGATTAACCCTATCAGATAAGCCAAGGCTGTGCTCCATTATAACGACAAATTAAAGCACATAATGGCCCTTCCTGCAAGTAATATATAGCGGATAACTCTATATTATAGTATTATTACCCCTATCACTTAATATCAGTAACTAGAAGTCATTTTAAAAAAATTAAAGTAATACTCCCTCTGTCATTAAATATAATTTACTCCCTCTGTCACTAAACATAACTTACTAGCAATCATTTTGAAAAAAATTAAGATAATTTTTTTTTAAATTTAAAATGCTCCTATTTATATGTTAATCAAACTACTAACAACAACATATAGGAAAAGAAAGTGACCAGGGCATTATAGAAAAAATATCTTCAAATACCTAATTAACTAACAATAATGATTTATAATTTGTATCAAGAAAATTTAGTTAGAATTACTTATATTCAATGGCCAACCAAGTGAGTATTTTGTGTCTACGTTAATTAGTTTTGTAGTATTTTATATGTGGATTTATTAGTTAGTTTAGAGATAAAAGAAATAGAAATTTAGATTACAAGCAATTTTATCCTATTTTCTTGTTTTTTCGTCTTTTTGTTAGGATATCTCTTAACTAAATTTATATTTTGTTTTGATGTTTCTCCTCCTGTCTAAGTTTATTCTTTCTGCTTTCTTATACCTTTTTCTACATGCTTTTATATTTATATCACTAACCTCGGTATAGTAAGCCCAAAATGAAAGTCATTTTGTACCTAAATTCATGCAGTTCGGTTCTGAGTTACCAAAAGAGGTAATGATCACAGTGGAACAAGAGATGGATATGCACAATGTTGGAGAATCTCACATCTATGGAACTATGGAAGTCATAGACCTCTTGCATGCAAGTTATAATTAGTTCTATATATATATATATATATTTGGAGAAGCCTAATATTATACTGTAGCTATACAAATGAAAAAATGAATTTCAATGTATGAATTCATCAGTTTGTACCGTTGTCCATGTCCCATTTTTCTTAAACTCAATAGAAGTCGAAATAGGACATCAATTCTAAATGAAAGAATTCTTTTATTTAGAGTATGGTGAAAGTCAGTGATCATTATTTGAGGATGTGTTTTGGGTGAATCACATCTCATGAGGTTAGCCAATAAATAATTATAAGAAGATAAATCAGTATAAGTAAATCTTAACTGATCAGTTCAATCTAAAAAAACATTTGTATAATTTCAAATTTGGAACTTTTGATCTCTACGTCGGCTTTGATCCCTTCAACCACTAATTAAACTGTTCCTGGGACCTCTTTGTTTAATATTTCTTTTTTGTTTTAAACTTTGACCTATACCTATGTATGCTCATTCAGTGCCTATAGGACTGTATGCTTTGCTCATATGTGATTTTCTCCCCTGAAATTATTCTGGAAATTAGACAGTCCTAGATGAATGAATAGTAATGCACTGCTGCAACCTTGTACTCTTATTACTTCAACACATTAATTAGATGTAAGATTACCGGAGATATATATGCCTTTGCCCGACCAACCAAACGTACATCCGGAGGCTGGCCACCCACATTCAATGGTCTTACTGATCTTACAAAGTGTGCGTAGTTACAGCTGGAGTGGATTTCTGAAAAGAACGGAAACAACCGCATATGCATATGCATGCACAGTTATTATTAACGTATAGTTATGATATGTATTGATAAGGATAAGTTTAAGTGAAAAATAAAGTTAATAATAACTCAAAATTCAACTCGAAAATTTTATGTTCTTTCTTTCTTTATAAGCCATAATTGCCTTTCATGCTTGAGGATCCAGGACGTGACATAACCGATGATGCCATTAATTTGTTCATGGTTACGATCAAGTGTTCATGGACTCTTTCTGTGATAAACACCTTGATACATCGCTGTATACACATACATTTGTATGTGACGTATATGGACTAATAATGTACCTCATTTCGTGATCAAGAATCCAGTAAAAAGGAATGACTCAAAAAACATGACTCGATGGCCCGAATGAAGTTTTGAAAGGTGCTAAGCATGAGCGTGTGAGCGTACTGTTAATAATGAATTGAAGACCAAGGCTAGTGGGCAAAGACCCTGTCCAATCTTTCTTGTATAAAGTCTAATCGGTCTTCTACGTGGTTGCTCCATGTCAGGAAATAGCTTGGCTTGGACAAAGCAATATCCCAGTAAAATAAAATGGGAGAAAGTGTAGGGGGCAAAAAAATCACAGATAGCATATCAAACGTGACATTTCTTCTAGATAAATACTCAAAAGGAGCAATTGTCATTGTGGGAATTATATATGAATGGCCAACGTTAATATACAGAGACGCCAGCCCACCATATGGCCAGGTTGCTGCCAGTTATGTGCTTTGATACATTTGATAAAAAATGGCTTTAAATTTTTGAGCACCAAGTTTTTTACCCCACAAATGGGATGGGATTCAAGAAATTGACCTCAGTGGAGGCCATGGCCATTACATTTAGGCTTTTTGCAGGCATCATTATGTCTTCACCAGTAACGTCGTTGGTGTCCGTCAAAGTCATCCGTCCGATTTCCTATTGGACGCTTATATGTAATATTATCTTCATTTGTCTGATTTTAACTTATACAAATTTTTAAAAAATGAGTTAATTTACTCTATTATACATTTAACAATATTACTTTTTTGAGAGAATTTTAACTAATTTAAGAAATAAAATATTTATTTCTGGATAAATTAAGATAGAAATGTGGATGTTCAATTTCGAATAGAGGGGTAATATATTTACTGTAATTCTATCATTTCATTCTCAGTTTGTCTTTATTGTTATTATTACTTGTTAGAAAATCTTGATAATAATTATATATAAACGAATATTGTCGTCATAATTTTTTTTTTTAAATCATAATAAAATATAAATATATTTTGCACACTTGTGAAACAATCGTAATTGCTAAGCAATTTTCAACTTTTCAGTGCCATTGATTATCATTTGTCTTCTTTTTCTTTTAGAAAAGAAAAGAGGGGAGAGAGTTCATATATAGACACAGACAACATAGCCCTCAGTATGAGTTGTTCATAAAAAATCAAAGATTGGACCACTCCTTAATAAGATCCATTTGGCATTAATGATCCATTTCCACGATGGGACTCATCAAGTCAATGATCAAAGGACCCCAGAAAATTTTTTAAAAAATAAAATAACTCTTTTGATCCCATCTTTTTATCTTTTTCGTTTTTTATCCCTCTTCTTCTTCTTTTTCCCTTGAATTGAATTGATTAGGCCATGTTTTTACTGTCCTTGATGTTCAACCAAAAATGCAATCAAACACGCATATCATTCATTTTTCCTCAGAATAGCACATAAAAATCTTTTAATATCCATCAATCGTGTATAACCTTTCATTCATAAAGTAGATCAGACCGCTTAATCAAATTATTCAATACCAATTTGACGATGTGTATATAAAGTCCAAAAAGAATGATTGGGTTGATTCTTCATCTCCTTCCTATGAGCATTGAGCATCTATCTTGTTGTCCCATGGTGAGATCTCAGCTCTCTTAGTAAATGAAAAGGGGTTGGATTCGAAATTCTTCATCCCTTTCCTAAGAACCAAGGAATAGAGCATGTGGTCTAGTAGGGAGATTTCAACTCAGAGAGTTCAAGAAAAAAGTTGGAATTTTCATTCCTTTGCACCTCCTAGACCTAGAACCATAACTTTAGACGATCTCCATCCAAAAAAAAAAAAAAAAAAAAAAAAATCCTTTGTTTCTTTCTCTTCCTCTTTATTATTCTTTCTTTTCCAGATGTAGAGACTTGAATCTCATTCTTCCTGGATTGGTTTTTTTCCTTTTTTTGTTATTTATTTACAAATAATATTCGAGTGATATTTATGCACACACTATCAGATCAGCATTACACAAACCTCTTCTTCCAACCAGTGAACTAGACCCTTAATGCAACTTCATGGGTTGTTTTCTTCCTATATATGTATGTGCTCCTAAAATTGTAGCAGACTAGTATAATATTTTGTATCACCATCTGCTTCTTTCCAAAAGCAAAACGTCATGGAAATGGAAAGGAAAAGTAAATAAATTTATTGGTTGGTGACGTTTTATGTACTAATAACTATTTTCTCCATTAAATTTGCAATTAGGTCACCCTATTGAAATTGATGGTGAAAGAATTAAAATCTGCTTTTTGAAATTCTTTTCAAAGCTTACGTATTTCCACCATCCACCACTCACCCGGTGTTACTATGAAATCTGATGAACCAAATTGTGTATTCTTTTTAATATATATA